>CABFWB010002325.1:4934-37367 GCA_902151455.1 Timema bartmani
CACATGGATATTCTTTTATAAGCTCTGTTACATAAGATGTGTGTTTAGGTCACATGGATATTCTTTTATAAGCTCTGTTACATAAGATATACGTTTAGAACTCATGGATATTCTTTTATAAGCTCTGTTACATAAGATGTGTGTTTAGGTCACATGGATATTCTTTTATAAGCTCTTTTACATAAGATGTGTGCTTAGGTCTAATGGATATTCTTTGATAAGCTCTGTTACATAATATGTATGTTTTTAACTCATAGATTTGCTTTTACAAGCTGTGTTAAATAAGATGTGTGTTTATGACTTATGGATCTTCTTTGATAAGATCTGGATGGGTTCATTTAAATCAGTAGACAAAAAAAAAAACGGTCAACACGAGAGGACAGAGTGGTCGACAAAAAAAAGATAGACACGTAGAAGCAGCTTGAAACAAGTGGTGACACGATAGATATACGGCCAACTGGTAGACAAACTTTTGAAAGTTTGGGTGGATCAAGTGATCGACAGTCAATTGGTTGACACGAGAAGCCCAACAGATAGACCAACGGCATGAGGGATTCAGTTAATAGTGGTACAAGGGACATACACATTTGCTCGACAGTGAAATCATAAACGATGTAAGATGTGAAAGACGTGGTGTAAGATAAAGTATTGTTTATTTTTTTGAATTATAATTCATTTATATACCATGTTTTCAAAATCAACAATTTATTTGTTGTGTTTTGCTCGAGTTTTTTTCGTTATGCTATGTGAATTCTGATCACACTCTAGTTTAAGTGAACGTTAAGTTGATCGTGATCCTGACATAAACCACTGCAATTATACGCACGTCGGTGGTTGAATGATTATGAAGATAGACTTAATTTCTAGTGAATCTCACCCTAACATAATGGAGATATTTTTATTTCTTTTATTTCCTAAATGGTTTCTGACTCTCCCTCTGCTTAAATACTCTACTTCGTCCGCTCTGCCTGAGATGTTTGGCACAGGAGAACCAATCAAATGTCAGAACCAGCCATCTCACATAAGTGCGCGTACACATTTGAAAACGCATGCGCTCTACAGCCAGAAGCTAGCAGACAGCTTCGTTGGCTTTTGTGTGGAGATTTGAAATAACCCGTTAATATAAATCGTGTATATCGATGTATCGTATTGTGCCATAACACAGCATTATAATTTGAAAATATTCATAGGGAGAATGATCTAAAATATGCGTGTAGGCCTATTCACTAGAAAATAAAATTTGCTGTTGCAATGCACCATGGGTCAACATATTACAGTGTGTGAGTTGCTGTGACACTCAAGCAGATTATGTTTTCTATTTATGGTGGACGTGTGGCTCAAGTTTAAGATCTCATCACGTGACAACGTTTCTGTTCTGCGCTAGCTTTTTGTTGAAAGTGTGAATCCACACTAATACAGCATAAATAATTGTTTGTTGAAGTTTTTTAAAAAAATTTAAAGTTTTATATAACTGTAACAGTTTACAGAATAGAAAATGAATTATTCACTTTCAATGTTTTTAGCCTAATTATATACACTATTTTGAAACCAACATATTAAATTATCGATTTTAGGACTTTTCTAGGTCTATCATCTTACCAAATTTTAGATTTTTAGGATTTTTAGAAGTTTTCGAATAATTCATGCAGACAAAGATATCAAAACTATATCGAATTATTATGATTTTAAACATCCGGCTACACTCTTTATATAATTTCCAATTCAAAAACCAATATATCAACCAATAAATTTTAAAAAGCATCTTTGAAACGAAACATTAATCATCCCATTCATTGAGTTCACAAACGAATGCAATCCATAGAAAACGCAATATTTGCCTAGAAAAAATCATAATATATATATATATATATATATATATATTTGAAATTAAATTATACACATTGTTACAAAAACATATTGTAAGCAAGAGCATCATAGTTTAACTGAGAGCAAAAATGTTCAGACTCTTATTGTGATTTAAGGTTGTCCCTCTACATGTATTTAAATATTTAAATTAAATACTATACGGAATTTGTTATATTCTATTAGTTTATGAAACTTTTTGGGAGGACCACTAACCATCAACACGCTCTCCCTTTTCCGGTCATTAATATTAACATTGAGTTTTTTTTCAGAGTGTTTGGGGTATCCGTTTGACAAATTTCAATCTTCTATCACAGTAAGTTTAAAAAAAATCATATCACCACTTCTTTCTACCTGTTCAAATTATACGTATATTTGCAAATCACGCTAATAAGACAGGGATGAGGATGGTTGAATTTAGAGGAAGCGTACTCGCATTTGCGTGGATTTAGGGTCTACGCCCATTTAGGAAACACAACCCTCAGTACACCCAACCAGGATTCAAACCCTAATCTCCCTGTAATCAGTAGTCTATTCTATTGCGGGTGTGACGCCCTAGATAATAAGGCCACAGAAGAAGGTTCAGTGAGAAGTAGTTTATTACTTAAGTTTGGGAAATGTATAAATCTCCATTTCACCAAACTCCATTTTGAAATTTCAAATATTCAGTAATTATTGGAGTATTTAGAGTAATGCCACTACATTCCTGGCATTTTTTAAAAGTTTTCTATGTCTCCTAAAATTATATAATGGTTCTAGCGTGTTCGCACAACAAACAGACATACTATATTTAATTTTTATAAGTGTGATTATGCTTTCTAGTGTCTTGGTTTTGGATTTATAGCACCTAAACACATACCCACAAACACACAGACACACAAAAAAACAAACAAATACAAATCCTATGTTATTTACATGATGATTGAATATTTTTTCCCATTGTCAGGCTTCCCATGGTTTACGAGCTATAGAACAGGTAAAAAGTTTGTATTCTATAGCCACCATTGTTTTTGTAAATATGGCCGTAATGTTTAATATGATTATATCAAGGAACATTTAAAAGTTGATCCAATTCAAATCCAATAAGCATATGGAGAGAAAAGGCCAAAAAGAAATGTTTTGTTACGACTAACTTGAAATAAAATGGCGGATGTAATTTGTAACCAGCCTAATATTTTAACTGGACGTCTAAGTTATATCCATGCATAATTTTGGCAAAATAATTTGATTGGTACAGTTGCTTGGCCGCGATTGAGCAACAAACAAACAAATGGCAGACATTTAGTTTTTTTTATAACTGCTATGGTGAAAGTAAAAAATGCTAGGTTTCACAGAGGGTAGTTGCTTAAATAATAATTATACAAATCCTTTGATTTTCATGGTATTAATTTGGCTAACGTGATAGGCTCACCATGGATGTAAAAAAATAGGCTAAGGTGCACACCCTAAAGATTTCTCTAGCTATGTATTTAACGTTTAAAATTGTTTAATAAAGTTTAAAGATGAACTTCCCAGTTGATATGAGGTCTAAGGCTCAACATATTTGATTTTTAAAACACACCCAAGGTGCACATCTTGGAGTTTCACTGAGTAGACTTGAAAAGTGCCTGCCTCTCTATTTTTCTAAGGTTTGGAAGTACATAGACCGGAGTTTCACTACATTTAAGGCGTCAAGAGCTTAACATAGAGTCAACTCCGCCTATAGTGAACCACTGTGGACCCAGATAGCTGGTTCACAATGTTCAAAGTTCACTAAAACTGAAATGTGTTTCCACTTAACCTTAAGTTAGTGGGTAGGGACAAACAAAACAGAATATCACAATGAGAATAAATGTATTTAAAACTATTTCTTAGTATTTAAATGTCAGCTATAGGCTGTTTCCTACTGTCTGCCATTTTAATTAATATTTTCTGCCTTTTAATGGGAGAAATAATATATTTTCTAAATCTTTATCCATATAAATGTAGGATGAAATCAAATAAATGTGTTGAGTGCTATCTAGATGTACATTTTATTTGTTAAAGAATCACGATTTTCCTATTAATCTTTATTATATATAAAGCAGAAAGTATGTGTGTATGTGAGTGGGAGGGATGGGTGTCCAGAAAATGATTTACTCCTTCTAGATGGGCTAAAAAACAGAAATTTCAAAACGGGGCACAGAAAATTCTGGAGTTTTGGGTCTAAATAAAGAAAAAGCTAATTTGGCAGGCAGGTAAAGGTATCACTCCAAATAATCAAACATGTCTTCATGTATTTTAAATTTGGAGTGGGTAAAATGGGGAAAGGGTGATTTTAAAACTTTCAAAATTAATAGAAAAAAACTTACAAGGGTGGTATGGAACTTAAACTTTGCAGGAAGCTTGGCAGAATGGTTAAGTTATTGCCTCATCTAACCAGAAAAATCTAAAAATGAGAAATTTCAAAACGGGGCACTGGGAGTTTGGGGGTTTTGGGTGGTAAAATATAGAAAAAAAATTCTAAGGAAGTTATATAATTGATATTTGGCAGAAAGATGGAGGTACCATTCAAAATAATCAAACAGGTCTTACAAGTTTAGATTTTAAATTTGGAGTTGGTGTAATGGGGGCGGGGTTCAATTCTTTCAAAACTAATAAAAAAGCAACTTAGAAGAATGGTATAAAATTTAAAATTGGCACGAAGAAATAATCAAAAAGGTCTAATAATGTCTTATTTTAAAATGTGACTGTGTGAATGTGTGTGGAACAAAAGAGGTGATGGTATTATCTTATCTTATTTATATTAATAAACTGGAGAGTTTGTGTATCGGTCATAAGCGCTACGCGATATTCACTGCACGCAGAGGCCTGAAATTTAAATATTAGTAGCCTCAGTGCATGAAAATGTGCAACTCGAAGCAGAAATTTTAAAATATTGATTTAATTATTTCTGATTAATTACAAATTGAAAGAACGAAGACATATTAACACTGCGAGAAATATTTAGTAACACATTTAAAACATGTTAGTGGGTTAGGGACTAGGAAGGTTGAATTTAGAGGAAGTGTACTCACATTTGCATGGAGAGAGAGAGAGAGAGAGAGAGTGAGAAACCAACTAAGAAAAAACACCCCCACTACACCTGACTGGGATCAAACCACGATCACCCTATCATCAGCAGTCTATGGACTATTGTGAGAGTAGCGCCTCAGCCACCAAAACCAGTTTTAGTATGTTAATAAACAAGCTGATGTATTCATCGATGACAGGGCTTGTTTTGATGTACACAAGGACGTGAGTAGAATAAACAGTCACCCTCTCTGAGATCTACGATCCCTTTGTTGCCACTCTCCTCCTCACCCCTAATAAACGGATGGAATTGGAAAACTTCTCAAAACCATCTCACACAGTTTTAGAAGGAAGCCTTAATTTTAAATTTCAAGTTTCACTGTCCTCTGGTTCAAAAAATACATAAATGTATTTTAAAAACTTTCAAACCCTCTTTTTTCACCACGTAGAGACCGAATTTGAATTATTATTTGGGCGTAGTTTTTCTAATACCCTCTAATTTACAGCTACAAAAAATTTCAGCCTTACATCTAATCGGGAGGTGGGATAGTTAATGATGAGTAAGTGAGGGCTTTTATAAAATACTTAATACTTATTGATAGGAAGTATTATATTATTTTAGAAGTTCTTTTCCGTTTACAATTTCGCTATCAAGCTCTTTGTGTTCTGTCGGTAACTTGGCCCACTCTTAACTGAATTCATAATTACCTTTTTCCTAGCTGTTTGTCATCTCGTGTCGACCAGTTGACTGTCGATCACTTTATACTCCTATACGTAAGTTTGTCGAGCAGTTTATCCAAGTCTTGTCGACAACTTGAACTGCTCAGCCTACCAAATATTTTTTTAAAGCTTGTCGGCCACTTAGCACGGTTCCAGGTTCGACGTTTGTTAAGTACTCATAATCTGCACTGCTAAGCTCTGGTAGGTGTGTTTAGTACTCATCGTCTGGACTGATAAGCTCTGGTAGGTGTGTTTAGTACTCACAGATACACAAAATCATTCACTTGTTCTAACAGTTTTCCATTTATACTAAGTTGACAATCATTTCCTGATCCGTCCTTATCGAAAGCTACCACCTTAGTTTGGAGACTCCCTCAATTGCTCTCTTCTACTATTTTCATTCCAGTCAATCTCACCATGCTCATTCTGAATGCCATCCAGGATAAAGCTTTCCTATTGTTATTGGAAAGTTTCCAAAAATAACAGCCTTAGTTTGTAAAAGTACAATACTAATGTAAGGGTTGATTACAACTAGTAAAGGATCGAATTCTAGTCTAAACTTTTCCAATAAATGAAAGGGCAATCTAAACAAAATAACAATTTACACACCAACTACAAAATAAACAAAGACACAGTAAAATCATCTCTAGCTAAGACTTAGTATAGCTACAAACAATAAGCCTTACATAACAATCACTAAACAATATATAATACAAATAAAATGTCCACACTGTCGTTCCTGGAGTATGTACAATACTTCCTCCTAGTTTTGTAGCATTGGTAATTATTGTTTGTTTGTTTGTCAGATGGTTGAGCTGCAGAGTGGAGCCTCTTCGTTCAATGTTCCTAACTTGGGTTTTGGTTACCTCGAGGACGAGGATGATACATCGATAGAGGAGATGGTTCAGCACTGTGACAAGCTGCACGTGTTGAAAGAGTCACTCAAGACACAGCAAGTCATGCTGAGGAATGCTGTCAACAGTCTGAGCAAGGCTACAATTGGTATGTATAACACAGCTGGGAAAGGCTATAACAATAGATATAACAGTAATATGAGCTTAGAGTAAAGCTGACGTTTCGTGTTAACATGTGTCAACATATCCCAACACAACATATCAGCTTCAAGTAATTACTTTGCTCTGATGCAGTATGTTGTGTCGTTTGGACATGATTTGTTGTCACTTGACTTCTCGATTCTGATCAGAGCACAACATTTTGTGCACGATTCGTTCAATCAAATGTTCAAGTGGACAGCACTAAAATGGATCAAAGACTATTAGTTGAACTTGATGAATAGGAGGAGATTGTAGCTGCTACTAGTTTGTTATTTGCACTGGAACACACGAGAATGGATACATCACATAAATGGCAAGAGGGGTGAATTTGGTGAATTCAATACTTTATGGCCTAAACTTTTGAAAGATGAAGAGCGTTTCTACCCTTCGATATCCCACAAAAAAAGAATTAAAATCATAAAAATCCCAAGTGTTATGTTCTGATGCTTCAACACGTCTGACGGAAATCTGGATGTCCAGACATTTCATGACATGTTAACACGCATTCCGGCATTAGATAACACATAATAGACTGTGAGCTAGAGCTCCCGTTTGATTTATCCCGAAAGATCTTATTCAATTAAATATCCTATTCTATAGTTTCGCCAGTGAAAAATGAAAATCTGTTGGTCTGGCAGTCCAAAGTGGCCGGACTTAAAAATGGCGGCCATTCAAATTAATCACAAATTGACTTTAATTTAACCGGAAAGATCAACTTTTGATCCACGGCTTGTTTCTTAGATTATTTATCTCTAAACAAATTTAGTTTGGTCTGTCATTTAAAATCGGCCGGAAAATGGCTGCCAGACCAACCCAAAGTTATGAAAAATTGACATCAATTTAACCAGAACAATCTAATTTTAATTTTGGCACCAAATTTCAGCCTTTCATGAATAATTTGGTCTGGCAGTCCAAAGCAGCCGGATTCGGGGTGCCAGACTTATTTAAGAAATCAAATTTGTAAAATTTATGTGAAGCTTATCTGAAAAAATATAATTTCCTTTCATAAGTAATTTTCTTATCTTTTGCTTTCCAAACATAAATAATCTGTTCAGGCATTCGAAACCGGCATGAAAATGTTTGCCTGACCTACACAAATTTGGGAAAAATTTATGACAATTCAACCGAAACTAGTTTTGATATATGTTACAACCTACCATAGTATAGAAAAATATTAAAAAAAACTCAACGGTGTTAGCTCACAAACAAGCCATAAGAAAACAAAATATATAATAAAGTAGTTATATATCTTTAATACAACATATACACCTGTTATGTTTAGGATGATTTGTAAAATATACAACCTATTATGTTATCAAACAAATCACATGTAATTTGTCAAGCTGAGTTCTGTTACAAGTATTATTTAGTTAGTCATAAGCTTCGTCATCTTCTGATGGGTATGCTGCATCGTAATTTTTGTCATCTAAAACATATTACCCTTCATAGCAATAGCTATATTTATAATATAATTAATAAATTTATATAGAACCGCGTTTTACTACCTGTTTCGAACTATGTTTAAGTACTAATTACACTAACTTATGTATAGAACAGACACACCACCCAACCCCTAGCATTAAGTAAAGGTAAACACACATTTCACAAATGATAACTTTTTGACCAGGCTGGGAATCGAGCTCGGGACCCTTAGCTCAGCAGGCAGGCACACTACCAACTGAGCTTAGTCATCGGACAATATATAAAATGCATGTAATAAAATATACCTGATGGTTCATCATCAGAAATTGTGTCGATAACAACAGGTGGAGCAACCTCTCCATCAAACCAGATAGGTTCGTAGGCCCGATCTTCCGATCTGGATTTAAGGGTGACATCGGGACAGATTTTTCGACGTTCATCCATAGGTGCGTTTGAAAGATACTCCTCTTTATGTGCGTTAGAAGTGATGATTGGCAAGGAGGAATTGATAATGAAACAAAAGCGGCAAAGCTCTTAGTAAGAGACTCATTTAATTTTCTTGGTTTGTAAGCCATCTCAAATTTCCTGTACCTTGCTTCATTGACTGTTTGGCACCTAGCGAGGATGTAAATAGAGCAAACACATTTTTCTGCTGTAGTCGTGGAAACAGAATCTGGTTCAGGTCCCTTTTAAAATGTTCTGGAATATTCCAGGAATTAATTGTTTTTTTCCTTTTTTTGAAGAAACATGATGTATCACATCGCATAAACGCATGCAAGCCAGGCAAGGCAAGACACACATCCTTACCAAGTTCATTGAACAATCTATTAACGTATAAGTAACGAAGAGTGTTGTTGTTAAAAAAATCTAACCTCCAGCCAAATTTGGGACTGTGCAGGGATTTTGTGGAGATCCCCGAGTAAAATGACAAGCACATCAGTGTCATTGCACCTTACACTACAATATTTTTTTGGATACTGAAATTTTGATATAACACAAAGTATTCTTGTATTTGCTTCTTCGTGACTGCATGAATAATCATCAAGAATAGCTGGGAGGTGATATTATGTTCAGTAGTGAACTGGTAACATAAATTTCCGTCATTCACAACGGTGTACTTGTTTCTGAAAAATTCAGCTGTGGAAGGCTCTTGCCATTGGTTAATAATAAACTTAATGAAATGTACCTTAAATTCATCGCTCTTTAGGCAGTTCATAAACTTTGTTGGTTTGACTTGGTCGGGCCCATATATGGCATAAACTTGATGATCTAGATGTTTGTTGCCTTTCTGCGTCCTTGATGCTTGGTTTGAAGTATTGATCAGATACCAAATGAATATGCTTAGCTCTATATTTTGTCACCATCTGAAGAAATTTATGAGAAATTTGACCCATGGTTTGAGGCACCTCTCCAATAGTATGAAGTAGGAAGAAGCCATTGATTACGACTAAGTCAATAAAGTCAGGGGTCTTTGTTGAAATCCTCTTTTCTAAATTACTTACCAGTTCCAATTTGTCAGTTTTGTTGAAAGTCTCATCTCCATGACTCAAAGACTTGGGCGTTGCCGTCAAAGGATACTTTATCACTTCAGCGATATCAATTTTGTGCTCAGATGATATGGCCAACATCCTCGCAAATTGATTTTTATTACTGATTTCCTCCTGTAGTTTGTCATCAGTCGCTTACCGGTTAATTTTATTTTGTTTGTTAACAAAAGTAAGATTTTTTTTTTTATTGGTTTCTCAAAACGTTGATTTTCTTTAGAACATTGATATAAATTCATTCCTCACTTTCTCTCTGATTGCCTTCACATTCAGTAAAAAAATTGGATATATCATCGCAGATCACTTTCCCAGTTGTAAAGTTGAACGACATGTTTTATTTAGAGATTCATCAAATGGGTTAATGTGTCTCTTGATTAAACTTACTAACTTCTTTACTGCATCCTGTCTTTTGTAATTCTGTGGAAAGAAAGTTCAGCTACATCATCATTTCCTTTGTTAAGTCCTGCACTCTCTAGAGTAGATGAACTTATATCCGCTTTTATTGAATGAAATTGAGCCCACCTCTCTCTGGCTGATATGAAATTTGTAAAATGGGAAATTCCAGTTAATTTGTTTGATGCATCGGCATTCACAGTCTGTTCAAGTGTAAGATCAACTGTTGATCTTGAAAAGCCAAGAGGAGTTCTTCTGATTGCAAAACAGCCTGATTGAATGATATGAATTAAATCAGAATGTGTATCCTCGATTTGCATGATATTGTCATGAGACTTGACTAACCATCTTGTACAATTTGGTTGGCTTGATGCAAGAAAAAAGTTGGTCAATTTTGAAATTATGGACGTACACAGATCATGGTCACCTTCTTTTATGATTCTACTGAAAATAAAAAGTATCCCATTAATTTTATATAAATGAGGCAAAATTGTGGTGTTTTCCATGTCGTCCAGCAAGGGTATCATCGCAGTATGTTGTGTATTTCCTTAGAAAATCTTTCAGCCCAGCTGACACGTCGAGTTCATTTCTTTGCATTTTGCCTATGGCCTCAAGTTCCCCAACAATTTAAGTGCTAATTGGTATATCAATTTACCGCAGAAAACTCTGTAAATGTAATCTTCAGTGCTAAGGATGCAATGGGATGAATGCCTTTACATCTATTGAAATGTTTTCCCATCAAAAACCCGTTTGTGGATCCACTAGCCAAGATATCTGCACCAACCATGACATCTGTAAGGTCTTCTATAAATTTGCCTCTAGCATGAAAAAAGGCCATCATTGAATGGAAGTCTCCAATCTGGGTATTTCCACTTCTCCATTTTTTACACTTTCTAGTGTAAGTTGCATTGGCAAAGTAGCAGGTTGAATATACTGTATGTCTTTTCGTAAGTTCATGGCTGCTTGTTGAGCAACATTTGCTCATTTGACGAAGCACTGATAAATTGGAGTTGATCTGAACTCAAATCTGGATGGTGTAGCACTTTCTTATTTCCCCATTTTGGAAATGATAAGAATGCCAGCAAATGTTTTCTCTATTTTGTTTTGAAGATGCTGTGCCGAATAGTTGCATTCTTTTCCTTCCATAATATTATCGTAAAAAAAATAAAAATTGCTTATGCAATGTTAATGCTTGCTTTTTATTGACGATATTAGAACGTATAAATTCCACTGTGGCATTTACGACATCTTAAAAACGAGCCCCTTCATCTTTGCTGCACTGACTAACTATATCTTTCAGTTGTTGATTACGGTATTTCAACCAACATACCTGATGGTAGTGTACTTCTTTGGCAGCAACACTTCCTACAATTTGAGCCAAAAAACTGAAATCGCCTAAATTAACAGCTATTTCTCGCACACTTGCTTCAAAATTATCAGTTCTTGCAGCAATCGGTAGTTGGTCTTCCTTATTTACTTGTTTTCGACATTCGTGGCAAAATATGCATTCCTTAGAAAGAACCCCTGTACTACCCGTGGATAAAAGAGTGAACTGAGATCTCGTGTAAGGAACATGTTGTAGGTAAACTTACCGGTTCAATCATTTTCTGTAAATTTACGGGGACACATAAAATTTTGAACGTGAGATAAAGTTATTTCCGTTTGGAAAACAAATATCTAAGAAACAGGCCATAGAGCCTATGGAAAGCATAGAGCTACCTTTTAAATAATTAAACTTTGTCTAAAAATTACTAATCTGACCTTTTAAATCGGTTTGCCCCAAGAATCCTGCCATCTTGGTCTGCCAGACTGATTGATTAGTGATAGACCTACAGTCAGCAGCAAATTAGTACAAAAATCAAAATTAGTTTTGGTGAATTGTCATAAATTTTTCCCAAATTTTCTTGCCAGTTTCTAATGCCAGACCGGTTTATTTATGTTTGAAAAGCAAGAGATAAGAAAATTACTTATGAAAGGAAAGTATATTTTTTAGGATAAGCTTCACATACATTTTACAAATTTAACTTCTTAAATAAGTCTGGCACCCCGAATCCGGCTGCTTTGAACTGCCAGACCAAATTATTCATGAAAGGCTGCAATTTGGTGCCAAAATTAAAATTAGATTGTTCTGGTTAAATTGATGTCAAATCCGGCTGCTTTGGACTGCCAGACCAAATTATTCATGAAAGGCTGCAATTTGGTGCCAAAATTAAAATTAGATTGTTCAGGTTAAATTGATGTCAATTTTTCCTAACTTTGAGTTGGTCTGGCAGCCATTTACCGGCCGATTTCAAATGACAGACCAAACTAAATTTGTTTAGGGATAAATAATCTAAGAAACAAGCCGTGGATCAAAAGTTGATCTTTCCGGTTAAATTAAAGTCAATTTTTGATTAATTTTATTGGCTGCCATTTTTAAGTTCGGCCACTTTGGACGGCCAAACCAATGGATTTTCATTTCTCACTGGCAAAACTATAAAATAGGATATTTAATTGATTTAGATCTTTCCGGTTAAATCAAACAGAAGCTAGCTATTGTACTATAACATGTCATAACACAACACATCACGACAGTATGAGCACTTAAACATAGTTTATTGTGATAGTTTTTTCACTAAACCGTCATAACACGTGTTAACATGAAACGTCAGCGTAGTCTGAATTCAGCTTAATGGTGTTACGAGTCAATCACAACAAACTACAGTTAATTGTGATTGACTCATAGCATTAATAGTGTGTTAAAAGAAGTTAGTTTGTTGACAGAACAAATATATGGGAAATAATATGTATATATTTTTGTTCTAATATTCTACTATTCATATCAAAAAGAAATTAAATTATTATTATTATTATTAATATTATTATTATTAAATTATATAATTAATTACATTAACACTTATAGGTAAAGACCCTGATTTGATGGTGAATAAAAGTTTGGATTCTGTTAAATAAAAAAGTGTATTTCTGTATAAAAAGTCGTTAAATAAAGGGCTTGATCGTAATTTGTGGAAAATAAAAATCCTGATTATTGGTAAATAAAATGATGGGATTTCGTTTAGTAAAAATTTGTATTTTGGTAAAAAAAATAAAAATCGCTAAATAAATGGTTAGGTCTTGATTTATGGTAAATAAAGTTACTGTATTTAATTGAATAAACTTGGATTTTTATATAAAAAGTAAAAAAAAAGTATTGGGGCAGAGTGGGGGAGAGGACTGAAAATTACAACAAAACAGCTTTAATATATATTGCTAAGAATATAAAAATTACAGCCAAAAGGTTTTATGATTTTGACTATTCTTGGCCTGCTATAAACACAAATATTTAAATAACATCAATTTAAAAAAATATTAAACGCCATCTTTTGAATATTCAAGTTTTATTTAATAAATATGTAAAATTTTGGCATTTTTAATTTTCAGTCACCTATTAATTTACTAAATAATTTTCTATATAACAACACATAATCATCACACTCAAAAATAACATTACTTGTTTATTATGTAAGATGGAAGCCAGTCTAGTCCATCAATTAAAAAAATATATAGACGCCATCTTTTGAATATTCGAGTTTTATTTCAAAAATACGTAAAATTTAAGCATTTTTAATTTTCAGTCACTTATTAACCTATTAAATAATTTTACATGTAACAATACTTAATCATCACACTCAAAATAACGTTACTTAATAGTGATGTAAGATGGAAGACGGTCTAGTCCGAAGACCAAAGACATGAAGATAAAATTATATCAATCTAGCTTTACTTAGATGTCTTCTTATTCTTTAAATATTTGTCTTTGAAGACAAAAATATAGTAGTTCAAACACTTCTCTTACAAATAATCTTTGGTTTATGATGTTTATTTTTATTTTGTATAAGCACAGTTGGTACTCTTTATTTTTCTGGCAATTTCAGGATAAAAATAAACAACGACGAAGGGTTTTAGTGTTAATTCACACTTATAATATCAACAAAATTGACCATTATTCGTATTTAAAAGCCAAAAGGGTTAATCTCGCGAAAATATTATATTTTGTTTTATTTCGCGATTGTATTATTATTTCAAAAATGTTACAACTCTATTTAAATATGTTTTGATACTAATTTTAACGTGCTTGGTAAAAGTTCATAAAAACACGTCTCGCGAAATTTCAGTATCTTTATAGGATGATACTTGGGTTCGAATCATTGTGGGAGTTATGTAGACCTCTAGTTCCTACGTGTGACGAAAAAGGTGTATTATTATTATTATTAGCACCGCGTCTTACTACCCGTTCGGGTTATACGCACAAAAAGGTGTACTTCAACTGATTATTTGCATGCGTTTATAAGAAAAGTTGTATTAATTAACTAACTTAAACATCTAAAAAATTAAGAAGGGAGATTAAAAATAAAAAGCCTCATGCCTAGCTGCCTATTCTTCGAGAGAGTACATCTGGTTAAAATCAATCACTGGTCTCTTGAGTGTGAGTAAGGAGTGTTATCTTTAAACCTAATTTGTTTTGTTCTATAGCTGTTATTTTCAAGTCTCTATTTCACCTGATTTACCGTTACATAACTGTAGTTCCTTAACATTTCTTGATTTGGACTTTACCTTGTAGGATTACCCGGATATATTTATATTAGGGGTTGTTTACATTTTATACATGAGAGTGATAGGAACATATTTTATAACAGAAAGAATTAAATAGGTAACAAAAATAGATTTGTTATACAATAACATAAAGGTTGTTATCAGGTTACAATTGGTAAATGAAAATAGAAAGTAGGAAAAACTAGTGCTTCATAAATGAACAAGATTAAGTTTGACACTGGCTTAAAGATAGGGTTTAACAACTCCAAAGTTATAGGAACTTCCCGTAGCTCGGGAGAATACGTGTCCAAGACGACACGCAAACAGTCAAAAGGACGTTATGTAAACGGAGAGTATTGGATTACAACAGAGTTGGGCTAGTGCCTGACTTCCACCAGAAGGGTCTAAACAAAAACAAGGTGAATTAGATACAAATAAAGATGTGACAACATACCTTATAATTTTAGAGTTATTAACGGAGGCTCGTCCTAGCTAGCTGGCTAGGCTTGTAATAAAGAACTGTTTCAGATATTATAAGAGGACGGACTGTCCATTACATCGGTAAATGGCTAAAAGGTAACCAGGTGTCTACACTAAATAGTACTATGGCCGGTCCTTTCCCAGTGGGTACTGCCAGAGCATTCAATAGTACATTTATGTCATTACCCACTGCCTGGGGTAAACCTCAAGTTTAGTATACTCCAACATTAAATACTAAAACATAAGAAGCGCCAACCAAGGGGCGAAAGAAAATACTATCTGTGCGGGCCACCATACAAACTTAGCCGTGTTCCGCACTTTGTGCACCCAAAATAATAACACAGAATAAGAGACGCCAACAAGAGCGCTGTGAGATACTGACCTAACTAGGTCCTCATGTAAAAGAGTTAGACAACCTGCTTGTAGCCATTCAAAATATGAACATGACATGAATATGAGCATGACGTCCACGGTGTCATGTGATATTGTGAAGTCTTATGGACATAATACTGAATAATGAACTTGTGAATGAGAGGGCTCTAAAGCCTGGGTCCTATTACATACAGAGATCAAGGCTCCTGTATTTAAGCTATATCATTTGGATATAGTAAACATATGTAGTCAATATTTCTGACAAACAGAAAATTAAATCTTCTGTAATCTACAACTTAGTTTAGTCTCTGACTAAAACATAGCATCAGAAGAACAAAATAAAAATGGATCAACTTGATTAAAGCAAGCAAACACGTCTGATGGACGTACAATTTATGTTAGTCATTTTGATTAAATAAAAAACGTCTGATGGACATACAAAAATATTAGTCATTTTGACTAAAGAAAAACTTACATAGTCATATGGACTAACTCAACAAGTTTTAGGGACTTGGAAAACAACTGAATACTTGGATCAATAGACGGGATTCCCTCTGCGTCGAGGCGGTGACACCCACGCCCTAACCGTCATGGTCAGCAGTATCTTCTACAGGTGCTGGAGCAGAGTTTCCTTCTTCGAAGATATCCAAGTGATGAACTACAATCTGTGAACCTAGGAGTCTCTCGTTATATACTCTTTCCTTGACTAGCAAATTGGGCACAGTAAACAATGGAATAGGGAGAAAGGAGGGGAGGGAGTTTAGGGACTGTGGAGAAAGAGTTGCCAGGGAAGTCCACTAGGGGCGTAGTGGTCGTCGCTCACGGCGATGCCTGTGATGACTCAACGACCATCTGGTCGCAGAACAGTTGGTGAAAGCATGGTGATTGTATCCGGGAACATCCACGTAATCTAAGTAGAATCCAAACGATATTATTGCTAAATACATCAGTATTAATTATCTTCTTCTGTTTCCCTTATTGTAGTTTAGCATTTTGTGCGGATTACAGTTTGTAGATGTCATCTTGATTTAGGTGACATGCTACAACCTAATAGATAATTGAGTGAAGATACTTCCAGCAAATGCTTGAAATCATTATTTTTCTAAGATGGATCAATGGCTGCTTTAGTTAAAAGTAAAACAGCTCTTCAAATATTAATTGCTTTGCTAGAATTTGATGAGAAATATTTATGTAGTTCTATTTCAAGCAGATATCTCAGTTTTGGTTACATTCCTCAGATTTTCCTGAAGGACCGATATGTCACTATATTTTTAAGCAGCTCTGTTAGCGTTGGTTACATTCCTCTAAATTGTCTGAAGGATTGAGGTAGGGAGGATATTTTAAGCAATTCCGTAGTTACTGATTCCATTCCTCTAATTTTCCTGAAGGATTGATATGCCTTTTATTACAAGCAGCTTTTCATGTGTTAGTAACTTTTAGACTTTGCCTGATGGATAATTATATAGTTATAACTCCAACATCCATTCATATGTTTCTATAGTGTTTAAATTTGACAAATAAATCATATCATTCTCTCTCACACAGATATTAATATGATGTTTGATTATTTCTAATTTCCTTGTGGATGACTGTACCTTTCCATTTCCAAAAGTTATCCATTTAATAGCCTTTCTGAAAGATCATCTAGACTAGCGGTTCTCAAACTGGGGTACTCAGGCACCTTTCAAGGGGTACGCGAGCAGCTCTCATGGGAAAATTGGCCAAATGACAAGGGAAATATGGGAAAACTTAATTATTGGTAGTTACCATTATCTGGTTATTTCCACCCCTCTTTTTCCCCTATTTACTTTAGGTTGGAGACCGATTTCTGAGAATTTTCAACCCTCATCTTGACACCTTCTACATTAGCTGTTGTTATCTTGCTTATTTTTAGAGTAATTTGAATATATTTCATGAACAGTCAAGAAGTAGTGATATATTATTTCTCTCTCAACGATATTTTTCAAGCTCTCAACGCAGTTATAGAGATATATTGGGGTGATATTTATATATTAATTAGCTCCAATCTAGTTTTGTTCCAATCTCTTTCTGTTTCTTTTAAGTGTATTTATTGACGATTGACGATGGTGCACGAGCTATGACTGGAAAATATAGTGATGTGGTTTACCAAATTAAGAATGCTGCCCCACATGCAAAATTTGTCCACTGTAGTCTTCATAAGAAGGCTCTAGTTGCCAGGAAATATTCAATTAATTTAAAATAGTATTGACAGAAGCAACGAAGACGGTTAATTTCATAAAATCAAAAGCAGGCAAATCTAGATTATTTGCAATCTTATGTGAAGAAATGGTTAGCACGCATATTCAATCAATCATCTTCTTTTCCCCACTGAGGTAATAGGTGGCTTTCCAAAAAAAGTTTTCTTGCTCATTTGTATGAAAAGAAATTCAAGTTTTCCTCTTTGACAGTAAATGTGGGTTAATTGAGAGATTTACAAATGAGTAGTGGCTGTACAGGCTAGCTTTTATTGTTGACGTAGTTCAGTGACTGGATGAGCTGAATAAAGGTTTGCAGGGTAAACACACAACACCCTTCGGGGCTAATGACAAAATAAAATCCTTAAAAAGAAACTTCATTTGCAACAAAAGAAGTTGTGAAGGGATGGCTGTCATTCTTTCCATCCTTAGAAAATTTCTTAGAAGAAAATTAACTTGAGTTTCATGATTCTGTTGTCAATGACATAAAAGAGCATTGTCTGGGTTTAATTGAAGACTTTCGTGAATATTTTACTGAGAATTTAGAGGGAGAGTTCTGAATGCAAGACCCTTTTTCTACAGTGGAAGACTTCAGTCAACCAGACTTATTTTCAACGAAAGAAAAGGAAGACATTATTGAACTGTCCAGTGATGAAATCCTCAAATCCAGTCTCAAGAAAACATCTTTAGCAGCCTTTTGGTTGCAGAGACTGAACGAGATTCCTCATATCGCTGACCGTGCCATCCAAAATTGCAATTAAAAATTTTGATCTGAAAATATTGTATTTAGATTTACTTTATTTTTTATTTTTGAACGATTTTGTGAAGACAGTGTATAAAACTTTCCTACAGACTTTTTACAGTAAAATTATGTTTTTTTTAACTGATCATATCAATTATCAATAAGAGATAATGTTAAGGCTATAACACTAGGATTATCTCTAACTAGCTTTGTCACATTTGAAATATTTTGACTACAGGTAATTTTTTCCGATAGATTAAATAGATTAATAATTTACCATGTGATCATATTTTTTCTAAACCTGTCATTTGGAATTTTTTTTTATCTTGGGGTACATTAAACTTTTAGTCATGGCCGAGGGATACAATCTAAAAAAAATTTGAGAACCACTGATCTAGACATTCCAGATAAATATATATCCACTTGTTGCTTGCATGGTTTAACCTTCTTACTTTACTTCATGTATAATATTTTTTAATACTACGTCTTACTATCTATATGGGCTATAGGCATGTATATTTATTATTCCTCTTTAATTGCAAATGTCCCTCTTTGTATGTGTGCACCATTTCTTACTACTCTTCAGAGTTATTTCATATTTACATTAATGAGTGAAAGGGGAACAGGGGTGGACGATGAAAGTAGAATATTGGTACTATTAAATTAGTTTTAGTAGTGTAATTATATTAAACTTAACTAAATTTTATTTGAAATCTCATTTTATTATATTTTATTCCATCCTCAGACGCATCAAAGACCACACTTTGAAAACCACTGGCCAAGAGTATCAAGGAATAAATAACTAAAAAAGGAATAGTTGAATATTTTAATTATATCCGTCGCTGTCCGGGGTAACCCCGCAATCCATTGCTTGGACACCCCCCGCTACGCTTTTATTTGCTTCAAACAGACCAAAAAATCTTAATTTTATTTTTTCCGATCCAGTTTTTAACTAATTTAAAAAAATCAAATCAAAATTTTAAAATGCCGGCCTTGAGGTGGATACAACAGACATACATACACACTCTTTATCTTTTTAATATAGATTCAAATATAATTTAAAACCTAAGAGACTAAACTAATCTTATTTCTGAACGAAGTATACTAAATTAAAAACAATACGCTCATTCAGATTTTTCACTTTTTACTTTCTCGTTATCTTACAGGTGGAGAAAGTATTGTGATCGTAAAAAAATCGGACTCGAGATTTTGATGACTTTCGACGTTTCATGATCCCCCGAATTCGAAAAATGGTTTTTGAATTTCCGTCTGTCTGTCTGTACCTCGGACTAGAGCCTAAAATATGTTACCGATCGGGGTATAACTTGGTATCTAGGGTTTTCATAGGGCTGCCCCAAGGAATCTTTGGAATTGTATATCCAGCCCTAAAATTAAGGGTAGTTTACTGAAGGGCAAAAAGAGAAAAATCCTCTTTCCTCAAAATCGGCTCCAACGATTTTGATTAAATTTAATTACCAAGCATTTATAAATACTCCAAACAAAATGGCTACCCTCAATATTTCGGCAAAATGACTTTAAGAGTTCCGGTCTGATGCGTAAATTCTCATTTTTTATCATATCTCCGTAACACTTTGAGATATAAAATTACTTAGCATTGTAAATATATAGGGCTATTTATAATACAAATCTTTTATTTGCAACATATTTTTTTATAAAACCAATAACTTTCAAGCTATACGCAAATATATACCGTATATGTAAACTTTTTGAATAATAAAGTTATAGTATTGCGACAGTAAACAAAAATCTAACTCGAAAGGTTGATGGATGTAGACGTCTCATGACCCCCTGAACCCTAAAAAGTGTTTTTTACTCAATACCGTCTGTCTGTGTGTCTGTTTAACCCCAAAATTAAGAGTAGATTAATAAAAATTGAAAAGCGAAAAATCAATTTTCTCAAAATCGGCTCTAACGATTTTGATTAAAATTCGTATATAGACGTTGATTAAGATTATAAATAAAATGGCTATTTTAATTTTCCTATGAAAATGACTTGTGGAAATTTCCATATCTCCGAAACTATTTGAGATACTAAATAGCTTATCATTGCAAAATTGAAGTACTATTAAAAATAAAATACTTTTATTTGAAACATATCTTTATAAAACCAATAGTTTTTTAGTTATTGCATATGAATCGTGCATTTGAGAAAGGAAATAGGTCAAAAAATGCCATTTTTTGTTTTTAATATATCCTAAATAATATGGCCAATCCCAATCGTTTGGTGTAAAACAGAATTAAGTCAGACTTTTGGGAGAGAAAAATATATGGCTAAGAAGCATATTGCAAAGAAATGCACTAAGTCAATGACTTAGTTCCTTTCTACACAACAAATTGTGCATGACTTAGTTTCCTTCATTACCACATGTAGCACCCAATTAAGATATAAATAGTGCTAATTTTGTTGTTGTTGTGTAGGTCCAACTGCAAAACATACAACACCTGATCATAACCAATATATTACATTTTACTACAAGCATTATATTTTCTATTATTTTGTATCTGAAGTTTTAACGAATATAATATTCCTATTTATTGTTTTGATATGGCTCCTAAAAGAAAGACACATCCTGAATTTTACAAATATAATGTTACAAAAAATCTAAAGTTAAAGGAAAAGAATATGTGAATTATAGTGGTAGATCCGTGGAAGCCAAGGCAACCGGTAACGAATGCAATTAAGTAAATTAAAGTTATTTGATGTTTAAACAAGCATAGACCTATCACTTTCAACTCTTGCATCATATATTATTTCAAAATCATCTTATAGTAACTATATTAATATTCTGGGTTATATTTTCAGATGTAGACAGAAGTGCTTCCAAATTGTAAATGAAGGGGCTCGGATGGCCATTCTCCCCAGAATTCTTGACTCATCCAACAAGGATACACAAGACCTACATTTGCAACACTTGGTTGAGAGGAGTGACATTAAGACTAGAAGACTTAGGAACGAAAATGCTAAGCATCGAGCAGATAGTTTTTCTTATTTTGTCCTGGATGGTAACAGTGGAAAGAAAGTATGTCGTTCAGCCTTTAAAAGCATGCATGCTATCAACCAGGAACGCTTATAACATATCACAACCCTTCTTTTTCATGGTTAAACACCAATAGACAAAAGGGGAACAAATCCAAATAAATACAAAGTACCAGAAAGTATTACAAAACTGATATCTGACCACATCCATTCATTCCCCTTGAAAGTGACACATTATGGTGGAAAAGAAGTAAAGTACTTAGATTCTCGTCTCACCATCAAATATATGCATGAACTGTTTACCAAAAAACACGCGGAGTGTTCAATCAAATATAGCTTCTACAAAGCCTATTTTGTTAACAGCTTTAATGATCTGTTTGTCCGACCGCAGAGTAATGTGTGCAGCATGTGTGAAGAGTTTACCGCTAAACTCAAAAGTCCACATATCTGTGAGTCAGCAAAGCGTACAGCTCAATCTGAATACGATGTTCATAGAAGAAGAAGTAACACATTTTATAAGTCACTACAGGAAGTTTAAAAAATATGCAGAAAAGGAAAAAATGTTGCAGGAATTTCCTTTAATTTCATGCAAAATCTCCAACTTCTAAACATCCCAGTGCAAGAGGTGTTTTGTGTTGTGTGCAGTTGTGGGTGAATGTGTTTTGTGTTCACGATCTAAATACAAACAACTGTGTTATCTATATGTATCATGAAGGTCAAGGTAAGAAGGGTGCAAACGAATTTTGTTCTTTTATGAAAAATTATATTGATGAATTTGTTTATAAAAAGGTAGAATAATTACATCTTTTTTTTGAACGATGCCCAGGGCAAAACAAAAATCATACCATGATAAGAATGTGTATAGGTTTAGCAACTTTACGATGATTTAAGAAAATCAGACATTATTTTTCTGAGAGGGGGCATTCTTTTCTGCCTTGCGACGGGGATTTTGGAGTGTTTAAGAAACAACTTAAGAAATCAGATCGCGTTCACACCATGGAAGAGTACATGACGATTATTGTACATAGCAAAAATAATGTTACTGTAAAGTTAGTTGAATCTGATATGATACTAAATTTTAACAAATGGTGGCCTACATTTAAAAAAAAAGTGACCATATCAGATGAAACATCAACAAAGAGTTCTAGAAAGATACAATTTGCTCTACCTTCATTCAAGGAATTCAGGTATAATGCAGATACACCTGGCGTTCTTGAAGCTCTTCCTTTCATATACTCCGTTGTGAAACATACGTTTCATCTTGGGAAAGGTAGCTTTCAAACACTTTCCATGGAACCAATGGGAGCAAATCCAAAAGGTACAGTTCCAATACATTCTAAAAAGATTTATGACCTGAAAAAGCTAGCGATGTATGTTGATAATGAAGATGCCAAGATCTTTTACACAGACATTATTTCACATCCAACGTTTTATTGTCCCTTTGATGACCATAAATAGTGTTTTTCTGTTGATCAAAATGTAATAACTTTGTAATGTTGTTCTCGTATGGAGAATACTATTATCCATACACACTCATGTTGTATTGTTAATTTTGTAGTTAATATTTTCACATAACTTTGTATTTTTACATTTCATTTCTGAGATATTTTCTTATAGGTGTAAGTCATTTGTAGATGAAATATAATAATATATCATTATTCACAGAAAGATATACAAGTTTTTGTGATATATTTTGTTACCATCCCTTAAAATGTAAATGTTATTGGAGAAAGGAACTAAGGGCCAGTTTCATTGTCAGATTTAGTACGCCTAAAGTGCGAGTCGATACTAAATACAGGACGACACCTACCTAGACCATAGTGGAATGGGCCAGTTTCGCATATGAAACTGGCCCATTCCATTCAATTTCAGGTAGGTAACGTCTTGTATTTAGTATAGCGCCGCACTTGAGGCGTACTAAATCTATGAAACTGGCCCTAAGTCTAAAAAGTTTTAAAAGGTATAAAATATGTGAAAAAGAGTAAATCATGTTTTTATTAGTTCTCACATATTTCAAACAGTGACCTCAATACAAAATTAAAAATTGGAAATTGTTCATTAAAGCAAGTACATTTTTTTTTTGCTCTCCTGAAAAGTAATCATTTTTGACTTAGTTCCTTTCTAAAATGCATGTTTCAAATATATTAATACAATTTTGTGAGTTTTAGTTGTACAAACTACTTAAGTTTTAGCGCAATAATTCTCTAATTTCATTGAATAAGTAGATAATTAGTCTCTCAAAAAGTTGATGTTCTTTTTTATTTAACCTCTTAAGGGAAATACTTTTACAACAATGATCTATCTGTATCATTTTAGACTCAATAGTCAATATTTAACTTTTTATTGGTCTAAATTTATAAGTTAGGAATTAAATAAAATTGCGATAACCATAAGATGTGCAACGCCTAATAAAATGTAGAAAATTTTAACCGGAAGAGGAAATTTTAATACCAAGTATTGACCCTTGTGGACCCAATATCGATCTTTTTTATTTGTCCAAGTATAGTAGTGAGGACTTGAATTCTTTAAAAAGAAAATCATAAAATTTAAATCCGGGATTCAAAAAATGTTTAACGTAAGTATAACGCAATTTTTGCTCGGGTTTGCTAGTGTATATTATTTCGTTTCACCTCATACGAGTTTAGAGTAAAATCTCAATTTTTAAACAATGGAGTGAAAGTCCGTGCGGAGTTTATTCACAAAACTATTGTACTGTTAAAAACATTTTTGAATCTGTTCATTAAATCTTGAATATAGTCAAAATCTCGTGTTCAAGTCATTTTTCACCGAGTCTTAATACCCATACAGTATATTCACATTTAACTAAACTAATTGGATATAGCCTCATTTAGAGAAAATGTACATGCATTTGCGGTGTGGGACGAGTGTTATACCGTTTAGAAGAAAATAATCTCAGTACATATAGCCAAAATTATAGACTCAAGCTCCCCATCACTGACAAACCACCAGTAAGCTGAAGCTATTACCTTAATCCATGTGTACGTGAACATGTAGGATATTAGAATCTGAAAAAAATTAATGTTCTTCATACCAGAATTTTATATAGTCTAAACTACAAGTACCTGTATATTGTATTAGATATAGTTTTTTGCTTAATTTTAGGGCACTTTTTTTTAGTAACAATAAGCCCTAATCGTTAATCTATTGCACATAAAAGAGAAAATTTCATAGACACAAATAGCGGGCCGTAATGGCTCATGGGTATTCAAAATATTTCAGACGCAGTTTCTCTTTTGATTCATATTCATGACACCTTTAACAATGTAAAAACACATACTGCCACCAACTCTTGTGGTTGGACTTCCCTTGGGTATATAAACGATGGCCACAATATTAAAAAATACAAATCAAAATATTTATGCCGTGATTCTGGTGTGAATCCTTTAAAAGGAGGTGGTGTTGCCGAGCTGAAACAATTTCAAACATGCCTTTCCGAGTACAAAATCACAGTATTTCAGGAACGCTGGGGGGAAGCAAGCCCCCCAAGAGGGGCCTACCCCCTCCTAACATTCCTTTAAGGGATAATTGGATTTGTATTTTAACAAGAATAAGAAAGAACATTTTTATTTCATCACGTCCTTGACAGGCGCATTCAAATGTGAGTACTGTTGTGGTGAGTGCTGTGTAAGGTTCATTAGAACAAGCAAAAATGCGACTCGATCTGCAAAATAAAAGCTACGCTAAAGTGGTCTGCAGCTGGGATAAATTTGTGGCCTGTAATGATTGTGGACAGTGGTTCGTTAACCAGAAGTGGCGCACAAATGTACCAGTTTTTGCAGGGGTAACATGTTTATCTGAGATGCCAGGAGCGTTTGCAAGGTTTGCGAGCAATTTTTCAGTTAGGAAAGGTCAGAATATTCACAACGGTATTATGAGTATTTTTTTGTGGAGTTTGCGAGACTAATCATTCTTTTGGTCATTTGTGCTACATGAAGCAGGCCCCATCCAAACCGACACTGGAAAAAAAACCCAATGTATTGTTTGTAATCTATGATTGTGAATGCAGGCAAGAAACGCTTCTTAAGGGCAAGACCAACACGTAATGTACCTGCAAGAACCCAACCTTTGTGTATTGCAAAAGTTTTGCAAGTCTTGCCTTCATGTTGAGGGAAATAATCATCTTTTCGCCGATTGTGGGGGCGATAGGACTCACGTATTCGAGGATGACATCACAATGGCCCAATTTTTCGGATTTCTTGAGCAAATAAAAGTAAACACATTTGAGGATGTCATCCTCATAACGCATAATATAAAGGGCTATGATACAAATTTTATTCTAAATCACATGAAGGAGGTAAGAAAACGTGAAAAAAGATAAACATTTATACAAAACCAAAGTTAGAATGCATCAAGCTCACAATATTTATAAAAGTAAAAATAAATGCCCTAGGAGCACTTATCCAAGTATTCATAAGTAATTATAACAACCGTCCGAGGTCTATATTACTCGGTTTTGGAGTTACCCAAGCCAGTGATCACGTCGCTTAATACGTCAGGCTTTCAAAATGTGTAAAATAATAAACGGAAATTAGCCTAGATACCAAATTTCCGTTGTATATGTTTGGTGGTTTTTAAGCTACCCACAACAGTTCTCATGTGGTTTATGGCATTTGGATCGCCACATAGTAACGTAAAAGAAACAAGATTCTCTCAAGGTGAGCACACCATTTGGTTTCCTTAAGTTCGCAAACTTATGCCAAGTTTCATCTTACTATATTCTTGGTTTTTAAATTAACCGCATTAGTAACCAAGGGGTATAAGGCGTCAGGCACAATGCACATACGTAAAAAAAAACGTTGGTTGAAATCCACAACATTAAATTTCATTAAATATTAATACAAAGTTTCATATTTCTATTTTTATTGGTTTCGAAGCTTTCTACCTCAATGTTCTAGCGGTTTAAGGCATTTGGTTGACGCTTTGTTAAAGCTAAAATAAATAGGCCCAAATCCTATACCCTAATGTTTCCTTAAGTAGGAAAGCTTATGTAAGGTTTCAGTTTTTTATGGTTCCTGGTTTAGAAATAAAAATTCAATTAAGTAAGATTATTCATCATTGATAAGAGATTTCAAAAAAATTATACTCAACACAAACCCACCGTTTTAGTAAACGCTAAATTATCTAGGATAACCCTGAGGGTAACATACTAAGAAATACAATAATACACACCAAGCTATCATGGAATATACAAGTATGATTTTTTTTTCAAAATCAAAATACATAATGAGAAGAAGGATAGACAAGAAGCAATGAAGTATGAGTACCTATGTAGAATTGAATATATAAATGTATAAACATAAGTGATGAAGCAAAGCGGTCTGGTGCCACGCAATAAAGAAGAGAAAGCAGAAGGAAAGATTTTTTAGGGCGCCCGGGGTGACTGGAATGTGAAGTATTTGAACATTGGTCGTCAAGTGGCTGGAATGTACAAATGAAAGTAGAGGCGCTTCTCATGTAATGGAATGAAAGTTAATTGAGTCTAGGCCACAGACGTGCTTGGGGGAACAAACTTATCTCCATACAGACATCCACTGCGGCCAGAGGTGAACTACTTGAGGGAAGAGCGGTCTATTTCACACTACAGTGATAATTGAGATGGGGATTTTCTATGACTATATGTGAGGTACTCGAGGGAAGAGCGGTCTATTTCACACTACAGTGATAATTGTGATGGGGATTTTCTATGATCATATATGAGCTACTCGAGGGAAGAGTGGTCTAGTTCACCAAACACGTGTCTTACTTCTTCAATATCAACGAAAAGACAGAAGCCACGCGGCTATATTGTGGGCTTGCTTGTGTGAACCCTTAATATTTATATGTCCCGAACACTAATTCCGCTTCAATGAATCCACTAATTAGGATCGCAAAGAAGGCGCCAAACTAGAGTGGGAAGAGCTGTTATCAAATGTAGGTGTTCCAAAAAGACGTGATTCATGTGCGGAAGTGATAAATCTGGCTAAGAAATTTAACAAGTACAAATACTAGAACTATTGCCCTAGCTTACCAGATGAATAAAATATTAAATTAAGACGTTAGACTATTATGAACGTTAAAAGTTTAATTTGATATAATTGGGGGAGGAGATCTATACAATTTCATGGGGTGGATTTTCCAAAATAGTTTTTAATTCTTACTCTACCTATGCAAATGCAGGTAAAATTTCCTTTCAATTTTAGCTCACTCAACTTTATGTCAGAATTTAGGTGGTGCAGAAATTCACATATTATTAGAAAAAAAATGGTGTTTTGAACCTTGATTCTTTGCAACGCAAACTTAAAACACTTGATTACCTATCAATATAATATATTTTCTAATGATTCTATATAGTTTTAGGGAACTATTATTAAGATGAATATTTTCTAGTTATTGCGTAGTTTAGTGAAACAGATAATCACAGAATAAAACGACACACAGTTTTAATTTAACAATTTATTTAAAAATATATCTCAATAGTATTATGCAGCTGATTGCTTGTATATCAATTGTATGCACACACGTACTGATTGATTTCGTTGGCTTTGGAATTTGAATAGTTCTCCCATTCGAATTTTATGGTGAAGCTTGAAAAAACCATAGTTAGTTTATAATAGTATAAGAAAACTTAATCAGCTGAGGCTGATTTCTTGTGATTGATTTAGTGCAAGTCATGTGACCACATATTTTCCGTTATGATCTGTTTTTTCAGTTAAAGTGTAAATCCACTGTAGCCCTGACTGTTACTAAGGCCTTCCCTTTGGTATGACATTACCTAATAACCCATGTTGTGACCCACTCAGTTGGCCTTTTTTCGTGGACCTAAGTAATCGATCTATCTTCATTTACACTTCTCAGAACTTTTTTATAAGACACCCGATCTGTCCACTCTATCCTCTATTTTCTCCTTCAGCACCAAATTTTAAAGTTTTTCAAATATTTATTTTCCTTTTGGTCAGAGTCTATGGCTAAGCTCTATAAAAAGCGATGCTACATGTGTATGTCACAATTTACTGGCTCAGCTCCATACAAAGCAAAGCTGCACATGTCATAATTCACCAGTTTCTTGCTCATCTAGAGGTCCAGTTTGCACCCCCCTAGTGGTTGAAATCAGCCTTGATCATTGCTTTTTATACACACTTTATCTCCTGTGTACACTATGCACCTGTCGCAAATAAATTTCCTGTTTGAAGTTTCCTACAATCTTCATTTTATGATAATACACCTCAATTTTCAGTGGTCCTTCTCCTTGTGATATCCTCATTGCCCTCGATTTCTAGATATTAATTTCCATTCTACAATCTTTCCTTGTTTCAATTAGTTGTTTAATCATATTTTGAAGATCTTCTTCTTCTTTTGTCAGTACTACCCAATTATCTGCGTATTTCATTGTACTCATGGCAATTTCTCCCATTTTCAAATCTATAGATCCTTTCAAAGCTTCCTTAGTAAGCCAATCTTCGTACATGTTGAAAATAATTGCTATAAGTAAAACCCTTAACATATTCCTCTTCTTATAATCCCCTTTCTCATAATCCTCCAAATATCCAATAATTCCTGCTTGTTTGAGAATTGTCATTAGTTATACCTCTTCCTTAACTTCTAGGACTCTTTCTGATATCATCGTTAGACCTCTAATGCCATTTATGGTTCCTTTTCTCTTCCTAAAAACAAATTCGTATTATGCTGATACTGCCATTAATTAATTTTCTTGCCACTTAGTGAGAATTCCATCCATATCTTTGCCACGTATGATGCCCAATGGTCCTGTAATCACTGAATGCCTTGTCTTTCTGTTTCTTCTGTGGTGAAAACAGCGTAACTTCTAGAAAGTCACTGGTCATTCTCTTGTGCTTTATATATTGTTTATAAATCGAGTAAGAACCTTGATTAAGTTTTCACCGAATTATATCCGTAGATATGCTGGTATTTCAAAATCCCCTTTTGCTTTTTTTTTTTGCCTATTATTAAAGGCCTCTTATAGTTAATAATTCAGTACATTTGGCCTTTTTAAATTATCCCCTATTTATTCTACAAGTTCTAGTTCCAAATATTATGATATAATGTACTTTTAGTCAAAAATAGATTAATCTAATATCATTACAGTTATTTTTATTTTTTAAATTAATATTGCTCAATAGAGAATTGTTAAAAAATCTCCTGCCTTTTATTTTGACTCATCTATTGCTATCTCCACATTTACTTAATGACAAAATGTTTTCAAAATACTCATAGAACACCTATTATAGCTCCATTTCTAGTCCATAAGCCCCTGCTGGTTCCCTTTATAATCTAATAGAATTTTAGTCCTTAGATTAAAAATTTGAGTCTTACTTAGATCTTGGAATAAAAACTAAGATTTTATCACAGCTTTAATTATTGTTCTATAAAAACACAGATTTCATGAAAGTATTTTCATAAAGGTAAAATATTCATCTAAAGCTTTTATGTGCATCTATTAATCATGGTTTATAAATAACAATTTTTATTTTTTAAAAGAATAGGTAGGTGACTATGATCATGTTATTTATTTCCTCTCCCGTAGCAGGTATAATTAATAGTCTGCACATTTTCAGACTGTCGATATTTCACTTCACCCTAATACTAGCCCCCTGCAAAGCTTGTCAAAATGAAGACTCCAGAGGCAGTGGACGGGGGGTGGGGGGTGGAGTGTTAAAACATCCAAGAGAAGGGGCTAGTTGACGTCGATAATTAACTCAATAAAATATTATAACTTTATATTTCTTCTTCACCCAAACAATAAGAGAATGTCACGTATAACCTTATTATTGCAGATCATCTGAGGACATATAAAATTAATAAATAACCCATAACGTGTTATAGTTATAAAACATTCATAATTTTCCAGGCGTTAAAGACATTTTTTGAACTCGAAAAGAAACTTGAACATAATAATATTTATTTTGCTTCAAAATGCTCTTGAACCGCTCCTCAAACACACTTAAAAAATTTACATAAGTCCGACAATAGGAAAATTTATGGGAGATTCAAAAGATCGGATGAAGGGTTCGTTTTTCATATGCATATGCATATGGCACATATATTTGGAAATATTGCTCATACTGAATATCAGCCTGAAATTCCCAATGATGAAAATTTTAGGGTTCAGGCCTCTAAATATTAATTGCTGTTTTCATATAGAAAATTTTATTAATTTAATAATCTTTTTTTGAATTAATGTCCACTGATGTTTTCTTGTTCAGAGAAAAATGTTCTTAACGTAAACGTATTAAAAATTCATATAAATATCTTCAAAACTTGGGTGATAGTTTCTGATAATGATGGATCAGGAAATGATTGTCAAATTTATATAAATGGAAAGTTGTTAGAACAAGTGAATGATATTGTGTATCTAGGCAGAATGTTTTATAAAAATGGAAGGATAAATAGTGAAATCGACAGACTGGTGAATGAATCTTGAAGAATAGTGTAATGTATGTGGATTATTGCAAAGAATGAAGTAATATAGAAAGAGGCAAAGATGGAAATATATAAACGCGTGTCAACGCCAACATTGTTTTATGGATATGAAGCGTCGATTTGTCAGGAAAAACACAAGAGCAAGGTGAATGCATTTGGAATGAGATATCTAACAGATGTTTGTGGAAAAACTCGTATGGATAGAGTCAGTAATGAATGAGTACTGAAGGAGTGTGTTTTGAATCCAATAGGCCAATGTGAAATAAGTGTCTTACGGTGGTTTGGGCATATTGATAGGATGAGTATGGAACGAGTGATGAAGCAAATATATGAAGGTAGAGTGTGTGGATCAAAAGGAATGAGTAGGCCATGTAAGACGTGACCAAATATTGTAGACGAATTTGTGCTAAAGATGAAAATTAAGTGTTTTAAGAATAAAAGAGCATGTATGTTTCGGTGTTTGGATGTTGTTGAAGTGAAGGGAATACGCAAGGATAAAAAAGTGGGGAGCAAGCTAGTGAGGAGAGTATGCACAGTTTAAAGCTTACACTCTAAGGGAACGGCGTTATAAGGTACTCATGTGTGCACGTATGGATGCATGTCTGTACGTGTGCACGTACGTATGTATGTATATATGTGTGCACGTACATATGTATGTATATATGTGTGCATGTACGTATGTATGTACGTGTATGTGTGTATGTATGTATGTGTGTATGTGTGTAAGTATGTATGAACGTATGTGTGTACATGTGTGTGTACGTATGTACGTATGTGTGTACGTATGTATGTACGTATGTATGTGTATGTGTATGTGTATGTGTGTATGTATGTATGTATGTATGTATGTATGTACGTATGTGTGTAGGTATGTATATATGCTTGTATGCTTGTATGTATGTATGCATGTATGCATGTATGTACGTATGTGTGTACGTATGTATGTACGTATGTATGTATGTACGTATGTATATATGTATGTATGTATATATGTATGTATGTATGTATGTATGCATGTATGTATGTATGTATGCATGTATGTATGTATGTATGTATGTGTGTACGTATGCATGTATATATGTACGTATGCATGTATGTGTGTACGTATGCATGTATGTGTGTACGTATGTATGTATGTATGTACGTATGCATGTATGTATGTACGTATGCAATTATGTATGTACGTATGCATGTGTGTACGTATGTATGTATGTATATATGTATATATGTATATGTATATACGTATATACGTATATACGTATGCACGTATGCACGTCCGCACGTCTGCACGTCTGCACGTCTGCACGTATGCACGTATGCACGTCTGCACGTTTGCACGTATGCACGTATGTACGTACGTTTGTAAGTACGTATGCGCGTATGCACGTATGCACGTATGCACGTACGTATGTATGTATGTATGTATGTATGTACGTATGTGTGTAGGTATGTATATATGCTTGTATGCTTGTATGTATGTATGCATGTATGCATGTATGTACGTATGTGTGTACGTATGTATGTACGTATGTATGTATGTACGTATGTATATATGTATGTATGTATATATGTATGTATGTATGTATGT
>CABFWB010002325.1:40269-64409 GCA_902151455.1 Timema bartmani
AAAATACATTGGTATCATAATAGTTCCGAAATAAACCACTCTCTGGAGCAGATAGCGTTAAAATCACCTACCAACAAAATTAATAAACATGGCGGTTTGGCAGTTTATGAATAAAAATAAAGAAAAATTATTTAATATAGTAAAATAAAGGTAAGTAGATTATATGTATAGCATATATTTTAATTGTAAATGAATAAATAATGAATATTCAAAACTTTAGGAGTTTTGAATGAAATTTAAAACAAATAAACAGTAAAATTGTCCACGATATATTATCTTTGAAGAATTTAGTCAACTGATTATTAGATTTCTATTATAAGTAACTCTTTTAACCAAAAATAACATCACAATATTCACTTTATTAAAGCCATGTTGCTTTCTAATGTAAAATTCTTACAAACTGAATCAATCTTTGTGTGCATGTATATATCATTGTCTATTTTGTAGCTGATACTCTTAGTTTGAATGACTGAAATATTACCTCCAAGCCACCATAGTAAATTAAGGGATGTCAATAGAGCTATATTAATACCAAGCACATTTTTATAAACGTTTATATGAAAACAAATACATAGCCAAGGAGGGAGTAGTTAGGTGTAGTAACCTCTTCCCTTCAAAATGTCAACGAATACTACTTTAATTAAAATTAAAACTGCCATTTTCAAGGTATCCTTTGAAAAGAAACACTATGCTACTATAGATATGATTAATTACATTGGTCTTCCACGAAATTGAATCCTAGATATAAATCCGAATTTAAAAAATCCCAATTAAAAATATATTATCTGACACAAATTAACCTACAATATGTAAAAGTGACTGGTTTAAATGGTCTTTTTTTCTAATTTTTTATATAAATACACTTTAACACCCATTTAATATATGTTTAAAATAATAGGTCTATTCCATTGTTCTTGTATTTTATACACACCTAATTATTCATTAGATACTCAAACATCTCTGATAATTTCGCTTCAGATGAGAAGAAAGTGTTTAAAAAATAATTTATTTCTAACAATTAGTGCTAAAAATTTAAAGTAAAGAAACAATAAATCTGTCAATAAATTGCTAACATCTTTATAAATAATTTATTTAATAAGCCAGCCCAGTGGTCTAGTAGTCATTGCACCTGGCTACGAACCTAGGGGTCCCGGGCTCGTTTCCCAGCTGGTACCTCGGATATCTTTTTTCCCGAAAGGATCACTCCAACGGTAACCACGGTTAGGTTGATTAGGCTAACTTATGTTTAAATATTTCTACTGGTTCTACACCCTCATACTCACTATCATCATCCTCTCATTTCATCGGGACACAGAAAGGGCCTCCACGTAAAGGATGTACGATTAGTAGGCCTACATTCGGGCGTCCCCTGGGCAACGGTACATTGGTACTGGCTAATCTTTACACCACTGGGCTACGAATGATGTAGCTCAGGCGTACAATATTATTATTATGAATTTAAATAAACATTCCATACTAAAAATAATATAGAGTAGGCCCCTAATGTTTAGTTAAGTTTTAAAAAAAAGATTATAAAGGACTACAATATATTAGGCCTTAAACATGGTTTCTGGAGTAAAATAAAATAAATTCTCCCTAGTAAAACATCTTGGTAGGTGTTAGCTAGTAATAGCTTTAGTTTTTTTTTAAATACCAGTTTAATATTTTGGTAAGAAAAGTGATGCTAAGATATTTAGGAAAATATACCTCAGTTATAAGTTTTATAACTGAATTATATTTTCATAAATCTCCTAATAACGTTAGTGTTACAAAACTTAACTAAAAAGAAAACAGACTAGATAAGAATCATCCAAATGTTCACACCAGTAAATTTCCCAAAATAGTACTTAATAGCAATATATCTAAATATAAAATAGTATAACACGATCGCATTTAATTTATCAAATATCATGGTCTCACGGTATTAAACTAATGGTAGACACTCCTTAAAACTGAGAAGGTAAGTGTTGTTATGACAGCAAACATATCTCAAACCTGGAAAAGGTTTTATCTAAACATGTAAAATTATTTGTACTTTTAGGTAAAAAGAAATATTTTAATAACTTAGACATATCTAGAGGTTTAAATCAGCGGGGCTCTTGTTTTACTCGGCAACTGCGTGTACAAGCAGCTCCCGGGAGGGAGGGAAGGAGGGGTTGATTGAAAACATGCTTTCTGTGTTACTTAGTCCAACCATTACATTCAGGGAATGACAGTGAAGAATTGCCATTCATTACTCTTCACCCCCACCATGATATCATCTGATACCTCACTCCCTACCTTCGTGGGCAGTCGAGGACTTTTAATCTCTTAACTTACGAACGGATCGATGAGAACAAAAGTGGGACAGTCACAAAATAAAATATCCAAATATAAACGACAGAGAGATAAAAGCATCAAGGTGATGGAATATATTTCCAAACAATATATGTCTAGTATCTAAATGCATTTACAAACATTTTATCTTTGTATTTAGTCAATAAAGTTATTTGAATTAATGTATTCATCACACTATTAGGATAATATTTCAGGGCATGCGATGACGAGTATCTCGATGACCTGAGAGTTGTTGATTATTTTATTAATGTTTATTTTAGTTAAGTTGGAGAATCAGTACACATATTTCTATATTTAACCACTATTTAAATTTTAATGTTTTCTCTCTGTACAATTTTTATCACAAATAACAAGCATAGCTGATATTGTACAATGTCAAGCTGCGTAAAATACGTTTTATTTGTACACCATATTTATTTATTGAATTAATAGTAAGCGTCTGTAAAACATCTTTTATATTCCTCGGATCTTTAGGAAATTGTTGAAGAGGTTGATTTGTTGGTTATTTTTAAAAATGCATTACTATTTTTGCCGGCATTAACACCTCGGCCGTTTCAACTTAATTCCATTGAAATAGAAACAACTATAGATTTCTCAGACCACCTGTACCGACAAGCAGGAATAAAACCCACAACCTAGCATTAAGATGCAAACTAAGATCTCACCGGTCTCACAACCTCATTGGTCGCCGCCACAGCCCTAGCTCCCCACTTCTATTATTCTAGAAAAAAATCAAATATTCTACCTGTGCCCCCCTTAAATTCTCGCTTGCCGACAAGATAAAGTTTGAGCTTTCAGATGACCGTAGTCAAGTTTTAACTTACATCGAGCTGTTATCTATTGAAGTATTATTGTACTCCCAACACTTGTGTTCAAATCTCCATTAGTTATTTTGTAATGTTCACAGTTATTATTAATTCAAATAATAGAATAATTAGTAATTGGCGTGAAGGACACAAAAACAAGGTAGAGTTTAGATAAAATGCTCTTTCATTTGTATAGAGGTAGATTGCGAAAGTGTTTTGGGAAACACGCCCAGAGTACATCTTGTAGGTGTTTAAAAACGATCTCCCCTTCACAATTAAACCAGACTAGATTAGCCTTACATAGTTTTCGTGCCCACTGATAAAGGTAATATAAGAAAGGAGCATCAGTTAGCAATTTTTTTCATCCAAATTAGCGTAATTTTACTAGAGGAGCCGCACTAATTTAGTAAAAAAATCTACATATTTTACAACTAGTAACTAACTTTTGTTATCAATCAAATATATATTTAGTAAATTAACGTGTGTAATATTTAGTATTCTGAGGAGTATGTTGCCTCTAACATCTACGGGAGGTCTCAGATCTCCCAGGGAGAGAGTCAGTTCTAGATCTACTAAGAGAGAAATTGGAAGAACAACACCTACTCTCTGAATAGTTTCTTGAGGAAAAACATTGGTGAAAAGTCGTAAGAAACGTGAGGGGAGCAGAAGAATGTGTTGGCCGATGGTTGAGAGGGTCTTGTCAACATTTTTAGGATCGAAAGTACTGGATTATTTTTAGAGAAAAATGGAGAAGATTTGTTAGATTGTTTGGCCCAAAAATAATATGTCAGTGAAACACTCCGTGGAAACCCATATACCAATAATTTTTTTCTCGCTCCTTCTCTCCATCCAGAAAGGTAAATAATGCCTTGCTTGCTTCCACTATAGTGTAGTTTATACAGGATGAGGTGGAAACAATTAGACGATATATGCTGAGGAAAGTGATGGACAACGTGCTGAGGTTTGTCTGACACCCGGTGGAGCTCACCTGAATGACATTATCTTCAAAAAGTTAAAAAGTTTAGAATATAGCTTGATTTTATTTAGCTTGGAAATATTTACTTTCCAATTATAGTGCTAAGTTTCAAGTTACAAATCATCCAATCGTTTCGTCCCCACCCTGTTTTATAATAACAATGTAAAGTAAGTACCTTACAAGGTACACGGACTCCAGGTTTTACCTTCTGGACTAAGTATTTTATGGTCACCACGTGGTTTTAAAATACATTAACAATATTAATGGATTTTATAGCAAATAAGACAAATAAAAGAGGCCACGAATCATTCATATATGTTTTATTTTATATCTTTATTTAATAATTAATAGTCAAATTTTAAAAAACTGGCTATTTAATTTTATTTTAACTAATCTTAAATTTTCAAATATTTTTTCAAATTGTGTATTAATGATTAAATAGCCACGCCTGATAGACATGTAAATAATTCGGTTTGTATAAAAAGTTTCATTTACCCGCTGTTGAAATTTATAAGTTTTATCAGAATTTTCTTGAGGTCCTTTGTTGTATTTCAATGACACGTAAATTAATTGTTAATGTTCCCAAGTTGTATATTCCCCCACTCTGCTTCTTCTCTCAACAACTATCAACTATTTAGTTGGCTTGGCCAGCCTGTAATTGAGTGTATTTTCTGCTCGGACTACGGACCAAAGGTTTGTATTGTTCCGTCAGCCCTAACTTTCCCCCAAACTCACTTAGAAGCCGTCCTTTGTTCACGATGCTGCTATTCAATCCAATTTACCACATCCTCTCAATAAAAGTACTTTGCTTTGCTCTATTCACTGTGAGCAGTCCTCTTGAAGCCAGTGGGGGATGAAGATTCTCAACACCTCCAATAGTTCTGAGCCGAGATTATAATTGATTCAATCGAACACTGTTTTGAAAGGGATAAGATGGTGTTTTGTTTAGGCGGGAGAAGTAATTCGACCGCACACTTGGAGTAACAATGAATTATTGAGCATCTTAAAATAGTTTTTAATAGAACGAAAATATGTTTTAAAACATTTTGGAAAGTTATGTTATTATGATTTCTTTACAATTGAAAAGGGAAGTTTAAAAAAATTGAATTTGTAGCAGAAACATTTATTTCAGTCATTATATATATTGACATGTTTTGAATTGATTCGTCCTAGAATCATGTGCTGATCAAGCGTCACTGTTTTGTGATGTCATTAATTTTATACATCCTGGCTTCCAAAATTGTGTAGTCGGAGTCGGTGAAAATGTACCAACTCCGAACTCCTTTTTTAAAATAAAATCTCATAATACTATAACAATATATATGTTAGCTATTTCATTTTAATTTTATATTTTTTAATTACGTAGGACAAATATATGTAGCTTGTATTGACAATCGTTTTTAAATGTACATTCATAATAAAATACAATACAATACAATACAATTCTCATAAAGTCAACTGTACTGAAGCATTTTACTACTGTACATTTGTTATTACTAATTATTATGCATTATCCGCCATATATGAAGGCGTCGTAGTCGAAAGCTTGGTGTACCAATGACGTATAATAAAAGCGTCTAGAGACAAGCTCATTTAATAAAATGAGACCACGCCCTAGTTGACCCGTGCGAGAAATCCAGTATAATACAATATATCGGACATATAATGCGGGGCGCCACTTCTAAGCATTCTACTTAAAATAATTAAAAAGCTTACTTTTCTGCCTCTATCTCCAACAGTGTCAAGATGGCTCCTCTTCTCTAGCTAGACCACTGGTTAGTCAGCAAGGGAAACAAACTCATCTCGCTAACAATATTGACTTAACACTTAGATGATCTTGTAGGAAACCTAACATACTTATAATACAACAATCTCTCTTACCTTAGAGCTTGGAATTTACAAATACAAAGAAATAAATGAATATGGAATGTAGTTATCATTCATTATCACTTTGACACATTCTAGAAACCCTACCTATAGAGCTCTTGACTAATTACAATACTAATACATTTTTTAAATCATTATTGGAAGGTTAAAAATAATCCAACAGTGATAAAGCAAGTATTATAATACCAGCTGGTGTAACCTTTCTTCGTACGGTGAATCTATGAAGTAACTTTTTTCATTTTAGTACATACAAGTTTCCATAATGAAAAGTAGCCAATTCTTAAATTATGTTTAAATATTAATACTTTATTGGAAACTATATAATATTACGAATCTGGGCTACATTAATCGTAGCCCAGTAGTGAAAAAATTAGCCAGTACTAATATACCATTTCCCAGGGGACACCCGAATGTACTAATCGTACATCCTTTCCGTGGAGGATCTTTCCATGTTGAGATGAGATGATGGTGATGATTATGAGGGTAAAACTGAGTATGAGGGTGTGGAGCAATGGGGACACTTAGACCTAAACTAAACCTAGCTAACCAAACCGTGGTGTTTGTTGGGGTAGTTCCCCTTTCGGGAAAAATACCCAAGGTGCCAACCGGGAGTCAAACCTTAGACCCCTAGGCTCGTATTCAAGTGTACTGACTACAACACGGTGCCGGTTGTTTTATTCGTTTAAGTTGTACTACAAAATGCAAAAAGTAGGCTGACTAAAACGCCATATCTAAATATAGATATAATCTAAACATGTGTTAACAGCTATACATAATATATTAACTCTTGCCTGTTGGTGCCAATAATAGAAGAAAGAAGAGTGACACAGAAATAATAATTGTTTGCTAAAGAGTTTAGAAAAAATTAGTTTACATAGAAACAATTGTCAATTTAGAAAATGAATTATTCATTTTCAACGTTTCTAAACAAATTTAATCCGCTATTTTGACCACGTCACATTAAAATTTAGTTTTTTGGACTTTTCTAATGAACATTATCTTAAGACCTGTCGGAATGCCAAATTTTGAGTTTCTTGGATATTTAGAATTGTTCGAATAATTCATGTGGATCGACAGATATAAAAACTATATAGAATTAGGACGTTCAACATCCGTTAGTACTTTGTGTATAATTTATTCTTTTACTATATCAAGATAGCCATTAAAATCCCAAAACAAAATTAATATACCAACAAATACATTTTAAAAACAATCTTTGAAACGAAATATTAATCAGCCAATAAACTGAATGAAAAAATTAACTAAATAAATAGAAAATGCAATAATTTTCTAATAGTGATAATAAGATATGAGAAATTAAAAAAGTATATACATTGTTACAAAAACCTATTGGTAGAAATAGCGTTAGAGCTTAACAAAGAGCATAAATTAAACAATTAGCTGTTAAAGCGACCGATTTGGTGCCTGCAATTACCTGCCCCATTTCAATTTTCTACTACAACCATTATTCATATTTATTATTTTCACTATTTTATGATTATATGTGGTGGTCTTTGTACATGATTGCAAATATTTCAATTTTCTACTATAACTTTAAGTGTTTTTTGTATTAGTTTTTGATTTTCATCCACCTTCCTGAAATATTTTAAATTATCTATCACACCAAAACTATTTTTTAGGTTTTGAAAATCTCCATTCTCCACTTACCCTGACCCATGAACCCCAATTTACTGACACTGGTTTTGAGATAATATATGTTTAGACTCGTGTGGTTACGGTTATTTAATTCTGTCTCTCTACTTGTATGTAAATATTTAAATTTTCTTCCATACTGGAAGGTTTTTATTCAATTAGTTTAGGAAACTTTTGAATGCTGATAACGGGTTGATCGGGGTTTGAATCTGGGTTGGGTGTCTTAAGGGTGGTTTTCCTTCTATTATATTCTACTCTCCCTCTACGCAAATGTAGTTATACTGTCGTTATATTCTAGTCCACCTCAACCGTAACACATTAGTATAATTATTTCATAAGCGTAGAGACCTAACGGGTAGTAAGAAGTTGTGGAAAATCAAATAAAAAGAGTCATAGCTTTTTTAGCACCGCATATTACTACCTGTTCAGGTAATACACGTATGTACTAATTAAGCTAATGAGCTAGGGATCGTAGGACAAATTTAGAGGAAGTGTACCCGCAGTTGCATGGAGTTGGGTTGGAACATAATTTTGGAAAAACAAACCTCGATACGCCTGACTGGGATTCAAACCACGATCTCTCTGTCATCGGCAGTTTAGTATATTTCTAGAGTGATGCCATAGGGCTTAGACCATGCGTCCACTGAAGCATGCTAGTTTATATCTATAAGATATTTAATTTAAAAAAAATTGTCATTGATGAATTTTTGCACCTCCTTGAAAGAAATTTCATTCCCTACATCAAACGTCACCTATCCAGTAGCCAAACAGCGAGCTGGAAGTAGTTTTGAACAGTGGCTATTGCTACCATCCTACGTGCCTTGGCAAAAGTCACCTATCCAGTAGCCAAACAGTGAGCTGGAACTAGTTTTTAACAGTGGCTATTGCCACCCTCCTTCGTGCCTTGGCAAAAGTCACCTATCCAGTAGCCAAACAACGAGCCGGAAGTAGTTTTGAACAGTGGCTATTGCTACCATCCTCCGTGCCTTGGCAAAAGTCACCTATCCAGTAGCCAAACAGCGAGCTGGAACTAGTTTTGAACAGTGGCTATTGCTACCATCCTACGTGCCTTGGCAAAAGTCACCTATCCAGTAGCCAAACAGCGAGCTGGAACTAGTTTTGAACAGTGGCTATTGCCACCCTCCTTCGTGCCTTGGCAAAAGTCACCTATCCAGTAGCCAAACAACGAGCCGGAAGTAGTTTTGAACAGTGGCTATTGCTACCATCCTCCGTGCCTTGGCAAAAGTCACCTATCCAGTAGCCAAACAGCGAGCTGGAACTAGTTTTGAACAGTGGCTATTGCTACCATCCTACGTGCCTTGGCAAAAGTCACCTATCCAGTAGCCAAACAGCGAGCTGGAACTAGTTTTGAACAGTGGCTATTGCCACCCTCCTTCGTGCCTTGGCAAAAGTCACCTATCCAGTAGCCAAACAACGAGCCGGAAGTAGTTTTGAACAGTGGCTATTGCTACCATCCTCCGTGCCTTGGCAAAAGTCACCTATCCAGTAGCCAAACAGCGAGCTGGAACTAGTTTTGAACAGTGGCTATTGCTACCATCCTACGTGCCTTGGCAAAAGTCACCTATCCAGTAGCCAAACAGCGAGCTGGAACTAGTTTTGAACAGTGGCTATTGCCACCCTCCTTCGTGCCTTGGCAAAAGTCACCTATCCAGTAGCCAAACAGCGAGCCGGAAGTAGCTTTGAACAGTGGCTATTGCCACCTTCCTCCATGCCTTGTCAGCAAAAAGTTTAGCATACAGGGAATTAGCAAACCTGTACGTCTTTGCTTGCTGTAACAGTGGGTAAGGGAGGTCCGTAAGATGGGGTGCAGTGGTTGGTTGTCTGCTCTTAGCTCTTCGTCCCCTTCCCATTCAATTATTTCAATTGCTACGACAGTAAGAACCCCGATGGAGAAACAGGTTTTTCAATTCTTAAGTTCAACAACAGCATCGTTTTTTTTTTTTCCGAGAGCAACAATTTTAGAATGTCGTTTTTCGTTGGACAATTTTGTTTTTAGTTTTACTAACACCGGAGTTGATGGTTCATAATAAACAAACATTTTAACATAGATTGAAATGTATGTATACCGGAACATATCCATATGTGAGTAATGCATATATTGGTAAAATAAAATAGCTTTTCCTCTAGCACCGCATCTTACTACTCGTTCGGGCTATACACTTATCTACTAATTACACTAATGAGTTAGGGATTAGAAAGGTTTAATTGAGAAGAAATGTGCCTGAATTTGTGTGGATGGTGGGTGAAATACCATTTAAGAAAAACCACCCTCAGTGCACCCGACTGGGATCGAACCCAAATCTCCCCGTCCTCGGCAGTATAGTCTGAAACGAGAGTAGCGTGTTAGGGTTCGGCCAGACTGACAAGCGTGCGAGCGTGCAAGCGACTGGGTGGCCAAACTGGCGAGTGAGCGAGCGCGTGATTAGCAGATAGCTCTCGGTAGTTGTTGACGAGTAGGCAAAGGTTCAACTCTTGGCTCAGTGAACTGAGGGTGGTTTTTGACAAGTGATTTATTGTTGTGGTTTTCCCATCCTCTATCCGCGCTAATGGATGATTCTTATTTGTAGAGGCCTACTTTGATTATAATATTGAAGTATTTTAACATATCATTTATATATATATATATATAGTTTATGATCTTACAGATTAAATTAGGCCGTTAGTAGCAAGTGTGCTAAGCCTATCGATAATTATAATAAAGTCAAATATCATGTCAAAATGAGAAGTTTTCCTAGCACTCAATGAACCCACATGCCTAACGCCTGTGAACTAAACGGTTCCAGCTCGATAGAACCAGTTCTATCTTTCAAGCGCGCGCGCTCGCTCGCTCCAGTCTGGCCACCTCTCATTACAACCAATGTGTTAAATTTTATTTTTTAGTCGCTCACTCACTCGCCCGGTCTGGCCGTACCCTTGGACCACGCGGTCACCAAAGAGAGCTAAGAAAATAGCTTATAATGGAAGAACACGCTTAGTTTTTTTTTGACTACTCAAAGTTTCAACCTGCTATTTTTCTTGGTTTTGGAGATAGCCCTTGGCAGTAGTCATGTAATTTTAGGCACGAGGCTATAAATATAAACGTAGAAGTTAAATTAAAAGTGACTATGCAACAATCTTAAGATTCCCCGAATACATTTAGGTCTATGCTAGGAGATTCCCTTTTTATGTTTTCTGGTTTTGGAGATATATCAATAGAGGAGAGGCATCAAACTCAAAATAGGGTAAAGATAATAAATCAGAGATGCACACCCCAATATTTCCTCAGGAACGTAAATAAATCTATGTCAATTAATGTGTCTTTTTTTCATGTTTTCAGTGTTAACTGAAGTAGTGGTTAAGCGGTCAAAGGTGTCAGGCTCACTTAAGTATATATAATTAAAAAAGCTCAATTTAACACTCATACGTTGTATATGATAATAATGGAATGACTCGGATTTTTGGATTTTCAAGTAATTTGGACCGACAGCTAAGCGGCCCAAGGTAAAGGCGTTAAAACTAATACGCTTGATGTGCACATTTTCTGACATTCCTAAGTTCCTTTGCAAAGTTCCTTGGTCTTGAAATTACATTCATATTACATATTACATTACATTTTGTTTGATTATTTTCTTGGTTTCTTTGTAAATTAAGCTGCCTTTTAATGAGAGAATTATTCTATTTGTATGAATATTTATTATGTAAATGTAAGATCAAATCAAATAAAGATGTTGAACGTTACCTAAGTGTAGAATTTATTTGTTAAGTAGACACGATTTGCCTACTAATGTGAACATAAATCAACCAATATGAAACATTGTTAATCTTTTGATTTAAGATTGAAATGTATTCTGTAATACTCTTTGGATTGCAATTGATTTGGCGATAAAGTAAGACAAAAGAAAAGGGAATTATACATTAAATAGGAGAATCTAACGATTGATTATGTGGTTTAAGAAATATTATCAGTAAAACGTTCATTTTATTGGATTTTAAAAGAAATAATATGGCCTCAGTGTTAATCGGTCGTCCAAGTTTATCCATATGAAATTTCAACACAATAGGCTTTTGCTTGAAAGAGTAACATACAGAGATCAAATTGCATATATATATATATAACGTATAAATGATATTTATACATACATATAAATATTTAAAATTCCACAGAATTAATGAAATAGAAAGCTTTCCTATAAAGTTAACAATATTCTGTTATTGAAAAAAAAATACTGTGGAGCTAGTTTGTATTTGAAAGTTAATCTCTTAAAATTTAAAATATTTTCAACAATGAAAAACTATTTATATTTTATGTTGTTCTGAAATAAAAAAAACTCGAGAATATCTCATATTATAATAATATCTTATTCAATATATTTATATATTTATTTAGACAGAAAAAAAGAAGTGATAAGTTGGACTTATCTCACACACACACACACACACAAATCCTCTTTCAATGGTAAAATATTAAGTCCAACTATTCCCTTCTGGTACTTAAATATCTTGAAAGTTGCACAAAATATATTATAGATAGGTCTATCTCACTCCTATCAAATATTTTACTTTTAAAAGTCAATACACAAATTTTACACTATTATAAGGTATTTAGAACTCGAAATTTGAGGAAGTTAAATCCCTAATTTTATTTAAAATATGCTATCAAATTACTTTATTCTAGAACATCTTGAAAAACTATTCTAAGTCAGCAAAATTTAATAAATATCTCTTTGTATCTTCCCAACAAGCAACAGATTCATAGGCAACACAATCAACAAACAATAATGACAATGAAATATAGTTTAAAACGATTTGGAATGAATGAATTATTACAATTAAAATAAACATAATATGTTTTTAGAATAAAAATACTTGAAACAGACAATACACATTCAAATTTGCCACTAGCAATCAGCTGCTCCCAAATTAAACAAATAATTCCCACTACTCAGTTAGGGACTTAAGTCATCTCCGATAGCTTACCTTGATTATGGATCAGTTCTACAAAACTTTCTTTCCTTTAAATAAATCTAAGTTATCGTGAAAAGTGAAGTTTCTTCTATCCGACTCCTACAGATCTTCCCAAAACAAACTATCATAATTACCGTAAATGGCTCTTGGATTATTAATTACGCTTAAAAGAGAAGTTCCATGCTTCGCTAAGAATATTCTCCATCTATTTAGAAATCCTCTGGCCGAAGGTAACGAAGAGCGACGAAGTTAATATTTTTAACACCTCAAGCTTCAGCCAGACTAAGTTCTTCGAAGAACGTTAGGCCAAAATGGGGAAATGAAAGCCTCGAAAGAACAGGCTACATGTGCAGTTTGGTCTATGACTTTCCAAACATCTTTATGTATGTGTATGAATATGTACACAAATATTGCCAACATATATATGTACATATATATGTATATATAAATGTATACATAGGTATATGTATATATTTTCTATAAATAAATATAATAGAATGAAATAATTAATTATTCTTTTAGCTATGAAATAATATCTAAAGATTAAATCAAATTAAGTTAACTCTGAATTTTCTAGAAAAACTCATAAATTCTTATTATTAAAATGTGTATAGTTATAGTTTAACAAAGGTTTTAATTTGCATCAGTGGGAACGTGGACTAAATATTGAGTTAATCTAGTTTTGTTTGCTGGTGACAAGAACGTAGGGGTTGGAATCCCTGCTTGGTGTTCTGAGGAAGGGTGTTTGTTTACACTATGGTTTCTCACTCTATCTCCAAGCAAATGCGGTTGGGTTTCCTCTTAGAGTGGAATTTTTTTTTTGGTCAAAATAAATAAAATATTGCTCCTATGAAAACATAAAATTTAATTTTCTTCATATGATGACCTCAAACTTTCTTGAATATCCGTCGAGGAGGTCCTGGAATTTAATAACAACTTTTTCTATTCATTTAAAAAGTGTATCATACAACGCCGCTATACTCATGTTGGATATTCAGGAACTGTTGATATCAACATGTGAAGAGAATTAAACTGTATGTTTGTATTGGAGCAATATTTTATTTTATTTTAGTCAAAGAAAATTTTGCCATAAAAACTGCCAAAACACTGGCCTTTTCTCAAGTCCCCTTCCACCACACCTTAAATTATACATTCCTTATTTCTACTTTGTTAGTATGTTTAAATGCACATGACCTTGACGTATTTTATGACGTGGAGCAAAAAGTTCTTACTAAATCACTGGTGACTTATCTGAGTTTTGCGATGTTTTAAAAGTGATTGTGGGTCTTGGCAGACCACATGGGCTCATTTAGGGACAGACTACCAACTATTGCCGCCTTATATAGAAGTCATATGAGACTGTATTTACAACGATGTGGATGGAGATATTTTATTCCCTGCCAGGAGATCCGTTCTTCTCCCGATAACAAGGAGATCAAGGTTCGAACCTCGTTCAAGTGCAATGGGGTGTTATTTTACACATGTGGTTTATCATTGATCCCTTCTACACGCTAATTTGTGTGAATCATCTTAACACACTCACATCAATGGCCTTTAGACAAAGTTGCCAGTAACCATAGTGCTGAACCCACAAAGGGAAGAAAAAAATGGGGTGTGGCTGTGTCATGGACACGGCCGTGTGTTGTACGTGAATAGGTTTAAACTTAAATGAACATCGTAGCTTCTCCGAGTTAAAAGTTATACTAATTGCAAATCTCAATACGCAGCAAAATAACCTCAAAATGGCGGCGCTTCCCCCTCCACCGCGCGTGATGCGTAACTGTTCTCGCTATCGTAATGAATTCTTTGATCCTTTAGCTATCCAGTGGTATAATTTAATTTTGGATGTAGAGGAAAGATTCGAAACTACAACACCAAACTGTATCCCCCGATTTTGTTATCATTAGGTTGTTTTGGATTGCCCCCGTATGGTAGCAAATTTAAAGACGTATTCACGTCAAAAACATCCAGAAGTAAGGAAAATAAATTCAGTTCTTCATTTAACTTGTTGCTCTCGCTATAATTTTATATCGAAACACAAGTAGAGCTTAGTATCTAATCTGTCTTTCTATTAGTGTGAACAATAGAAAATGAATTGATCTTGTACTCGTTGATGCTATTTTTTACCATCCCTTCCTTCATTTAATAGTAAAAATACGTATTATTTTTATTTTTCATATTTTAAAACTCTAGTCATCTTGTGAAATCAGAAGTAAGGTACGCTTTAAATTATGTGTTTTCACAAATAACTTTCGTGAAAGAGAACACGGACGAGAACATAATACAGTTTCTGTATAAGTCAATAAATTACCATTTCAGTGGGATTCTAGAACCCCTTACCTTTAAAAAAATACATTTTTATCCGTTCTTGGAGCTGTAGGAACCATAGTTGTGTTTACGTGAGGCGAATGTGCTTTGTTTTATCTCGTGAATCAAGTCGGAAAACAAAAGCCAGTCACTTAGCGCTCAGATTTTCTAGACGCGAGGAGTTGTGGGAGCTCTACTCAGTATATTGACATTTTTTTTTCTCGCCTCAAGAGTAAATTTAAAAGAGAAACAAAACAAAAACCTGACCTTTTTTTCAATAAATTAACTGTCATTTGTTTTATTTGCAGTTAATCTTTATTTATTGATTATTAAAATTGTTTTAATGGCATTAAATTTATTTTCACAACCAACTACTATTTGTAATATTAAATATATGATTTCATACTCTTTGGATAGAACACCTATTAGATGGTAAAATAACTGGAGCTTGCTTCTTCTAGTGTTGGTGTTTTGATGGATGAGCCTAAATCTGATATTAGTGTAGTAAACATTAAATTAAAAGTGGGAAAGCTTGTCAGGAATTCACTTGCAACAATGTATAAAGAAATTCGAGGTTACAGTGTTTAGCTAGAAGATATTCTTATACCAGTAGTGGGATTACGGATCTTTTGAATAATGCCATCTATCGCTAGTATTGAACGACCATCATCGCCTGTCATATCTAATGTTGTATTGCGGTTCTTCTCTTGAAACAGCATACCACTGTCACCGCCGTCACAGAATCTATTCTCAAAGGTATCGTTAGGAAACGTGATTAAACGAGGGCCCGTGAAGCGAGGCTACGTCAACAACCAATTGAAACAAGCGACTTAGCGGGAAATAAGAATTTGAAACTATAAATTTGTATTAATATTGAAAGGAGATAAGCTATTCATTCAAGTAATTTAAATAAATACTCTGTGTAGGCTCTAATTTAAAACTCACGTTATTTTATTAATAACTATTGGATAGTCATTTCTCCTTTCAATAATTTAAAATGCATGATGGGTATAATTTTAAAATTGGCCTACATTTATATTTTGAGAATGTTTAGTTTATTTAGTAGTTAAAGAACGTTTAAATAATATTTTATGATAATCGAAGTTGTAGTAAATAAATATATTAAATTAGTTGATCTTGGTTTAACTATTATACTGCATTCAAAGTTTAAAAAGGTCTTGTCCAAAAATGTCTGAATTTGAGGCCACAACAAGATTTTTAGAACCACATATTTTATTGCTAAACATGATAAACCATATTCTGATCATGCCGAATTGTTGCAATTGCGATCGATATTTAGCGCTACAAACTTAATTGACCACGTTGAGCGAGAAATGAAGTTTAGAGTCTGCAAACGTATAATTGAAAAAAATGGAAAAGTATATGTGACCATAGACGAGTCTACAACTGTCAATACCAGAACCACTTTGATAATGTATTTAAATGTGAAACAGATAAGTCAACTGCTTCACATTTCATTTTTTTAGATTTGATCAAATTTCCTGATCAAACAGCGAAAACGATTACCGATCACTTACTAACATGTCTCGGCACGTATGGATTCAACCATACATATCTTCAGAACAATCTAGTTTATTTTACATGTGATGGTGCTAGTGTCATTCTGAAAAAACCTCAGGTGTTTCACAACGGCCGAAACAAACGTACCCTTCTATTATCGTGTGGCATTGCCTTAATCATTGATTAGAATTGTCAGTTGGAGACTCAATTTCTGAAGTGCGTGGTGTTGATAATTTCCGTATATTTATTAACAATCTGTACTGATTATATAGCCAATCTCCCAAAAGCTAAAATGAAATTTAAAAGTGTGCGTCGACGCTAAACGAAGAGATCAAAAAAATCGGTCATGTATTGGGGGTGAGGTGGGCTACAAGTTTGTTTCGAACCGTTTCTGCAGTCTGCAAAAGCTACAGATCTGTGTGTTGTCACTTTGAGTCTACAAGTAATTATACAAACCACTCGCAATCGAACCAAGACAAATTCAATGGGCTTTACAAACGTATTTCATCGAAACCATTTTTAATGGACCTGGAACTCATGTATGATGTTTCATTTGAGCTTTCACTTCTTTCCGAGTCCCTCCAGAGACAAGATATTACTCTAGTTAATACTAATAAACTAGTTCGTCGCACCATGCAATTTCTAAACTCAATGAAGGAACGTAAAGGTAAACATATGTTGGAAGCAGAGAATTCAGTAAGGGAAATTGAATTTTGCTCAGTAAAATTGACTGATAGCAACAAGATTGTTTCTGTTAGCCACTCTCAGTTTTTAACCAGCACCGTAAACAATATGAAACACCGCTTATTTTCAACAACCTCTTCACACGAGTCATTCAATCACAACCAGGCTCTACAAACATCATTCCCTGTAAGACTGACATAATTTCAGAGCTTTCTATTCTAGAAACTATTGAATGGCCAGCAGAAATACACCCAGGTTATGGATAAACTGAAATAGAGTCGCTTTGCAGCCGCTTTGGATTGGTATTTTTGAAACACTCACGGCCAACGGAGACTTCCTGTACAATGGCAGATGAGATATTCCATCTAATTTGTTTCCTTTTATTAATTGTTCAAAAGTTAACCCTTGAAGCTCTTCTGAATATGAAAGAGGATTTAGCCCTAGGAACATTATAATTACGGATACTAGATCAAGATTACTAATTAACCATGCGTCAAACCTTATGTTCATAAAACTTTACGGACCTCCAATTGAGGAGTGGGAACCAGACAGTTACGTTCGCAAGTGGCTGAGGAATCATCGCTCAGCAACTGATACCCAGATCAAAGCAGTCAAGGACACAGAACGTCCAATGGATCAACTTTCGAAATTCCTTTAAGGAGATAAATTAAACAATGTTTAGCCTACGGCCTAATTACATCCATGCAGTTATGTAAGTCATAACTCATGAGTTACATTTTTATTATTCTTAAACGCAATACTCAACTGTATTAGTTAGTAGTTTCTTCTTACTGATTGCAGCAGCCCTTGGCTTCTTCAACTATTCGTGCCATGTTTTAAAGTAAGATTAGCCAATGTATATAATTACAACTAACGACGATGGACCACCCACTCCAGTTTGAGTACAGACGTATGAGACAGTAGGCCTATAATGGATGGTGCAGTCTTTACCATTTTCTACTTGTGTACACGCTTCTAAATTCTGAAATTATTTCTATTGTATTTGAGATTTGAATGCATAAAAATTCTGCCTATTATATACACGTGTATCCAAAAATTGTTCGTGTTACATGGTGCGTTCCGGAACTTATTTTTTTAGCCATAATTCACTGGCTACGCCATTCTTACGTCACGTTACATTGGTGAACACTAATTTGATCATGATCCCAGTGAATTCTATTCGAACTAAAGAATAAAAAGCATCTGGTGACAGCATTCGAAAATTAACTACAACGGGAATGTACACTTGAAACAAAATATAATTTATATCTACTCGCATTGGTGGGAACGTGGTATAAATTTAAACCACATTTAGTTTGGTTTGTCGAAGAAAAAGAGGCTGTAGTTTGAATCCAGGTCAGGTGTATTGAAAGTGTTTTTTTTTAAATACATTCCTAAATCCTTCCACGCAAATATGGCTACATTTCCTCTAAATTATACATTTCCAATCCCTACTACACTGGTATAAATAATATATATGCGTGCGTATATCCTGAACGGGTGGCCAGACGTGGTGTATATATATACATAAATATATGATATTTATGTTTCTATTTGAATCAAAATACTCCAGACAAATGAAAATGTTAAAGCTTATTTTTCAATATTACTTCTAGAGTGGAACTTTTGTTTAAGAGAAAATTTTTAACGTCGAATATTAGTTTTCTAAAATATTACTTTAAAGCGGTTATAATGTTATTAGAATTATATAGTTTGCCAATAATTATTATTAATAAATCAACGTTTCATTAGGAGATCCACATAAAATGTGAGTTCAGCGTTAATGCACTTAACACTGAGTGGTGAAGCCATAATTTATATCCCAAGTGTGGCATTACCACAATGTGGCTTTACATATTTTCCAGAGGAAAATGTTAATTTTTTGTTTTTTCTAACTAATATCTATATTCCATCTCATTAGTTTAAGTGGTTAGTACGTTCTATACTTAACTCTTATGTATTGTATTGCGTGGATACCCCTGGCAACGCTTTCATTTGCTTCAAATTGACAGAAAAAAAATCTCTTTATTTTATTTCTTGCGACCGAGTGTTTAATTAATTTAAAAAATCTAATCCAAATTTTAAAATTTCTGCTTTGAGGTGGACATGTTTATGCACAGGGACTACAAATATTTAAATTTCAGAGCTCTCCTTGCTGTAATTATCGTGCAACGCTTATGACAGTCAGATACACAGTTAGGCCTACACAAATTATTCGTTTTATTAAGGACCTGTGACGTCATGGCCGGTAAATATAGGATTTCCCATGTTAATGAATTTACGCTTTATTCTGAGAGTTTTAAAGATATAACGTTGAAACAAAAACTATAAATTATTCCAAAAATAGTCCAAGAATATTACAAAATTATTATTTTTATATTAAGTTAGGTTTTTTGTAAACGTATTTTTTATAAATCATCTACAACTTAGGATGTCTTGGTTACAAAAATGTCCTATTTTTGCCCTCAATATTTATAAGCTTACATCTATGATTACTAAGATATTTCCATGGACCACCTATAAAACAATGTATCTATTCACAGAAGAATACCGTTCGTGTCAGTTTTGTTTCTTCACTGCCTCGTTAATATGACATCCATGTGTGAACATCGAGCGGGTTGTAACAACCTCGGAATCTACATAACATGTCGTCTAATGTTATTCTATCATGAACTATTTTCTTGTTCGGGTTAATATACTCGCATGTTCCCGCCCAACTGTTCCTCTAGGGAAATATCCATACGTCATTTGCATAAGTAAATAGAGTCATCATTTCATGAGGTCTTCTTTCAGACACGGCCGCCGAGAGTAAGTCTAGTTTCGCCCAGATCTCAATTGATTATATGTCATCGTCAGGTGGATACTTTACCTAGAAAAAAAATAACTTTTCTTAGCTTCATACGGGTCTGCACCACGACAGGTGTAATCAAACTGAGGGCCATGAAACCTAGACTAGATTTTAACTACAGTAGTCCCATGGCTTCTTTGGTGCTGACTGACAGTTCACAGCTGACTTCTGACAGTCAACATTTAGGTATATACCTAAATTTTGACTGTCAGAAGTGACAGCTGCTAAACACATGTTTTATGAAGATCATATGGTTCGGCGTAGGGATACATAATTTGATCTGGTAGCTTTTCAAAGCCATCAGCTGTCAGCTGTGAGCTGTCAGTCAGCACCAAAGAAGCCATGGGGCTACTGTACACTAGGACAGCTGGGCTTGACGAACTTTCCAGCTTAGTGAGTCTGACACGTACTGCGTCTTACTACCCGTCAATAAAATCTGCAATTAATTAAACTAACCCGCACTAGACTAGAATACCAATGAGGGGGAGATCGAGGTTCAAATCTCGGTCGGGTGTACTGAGGGTGATTTTCCACTCTCCCTCCACGAAAATCCTGGTACACTTCCTTTAAATATAACTTTCCTAGTCTCTAAAACCATTTGCATAATTAGTACATAAGCGTGTTACCAGAACGGGTAGTAAGATGCAGTGCTAAAAAAAGCTATGTGGTAAGGATGATAAAGGTATAATTTTTAGGAAATATATACGGATTTTCTTGGGAGGCGAATGGAAAAAACATATAGGAAAACACATTCTAATACAGCAGGTCATCTCCCCCCTCACCATTAACAACTTTTAACAACGTGAATTTACGACTCATACATAAGTAGATACAGGCACCCTCTTGCAGTTTGGACCACAAATGAGCTATTACTTTGCATGCATCATAGATACTTAATAACATATTAAATTTATTTTATATTTTAATAGCCTGAAAAGAATCATAATTTGTTGAATTATTATTATTTATTATTATTATTATTATTATTATTATTATTATTATTATTATTATTATTATTATTATTATTATTATTATTATTAGCACCCCGTCTTACTACCCGTTCGGGTTATATGCACTTACGCTAATGTGTAATGATAGGGTGATTATGGGATGAAATGGAGGACCTACAGTTTAACGTGGAATCCGAACCACGGTGGAAGCCTGGCATTCCTCACATTCACAAGTTGTGATTTGTTGAATTAAGTGTAATATTTGTTAACATTTTGGGCAAAGGAATAAGTGCACGCCCAAAACCCTAATATTTTCAGACATATTTGACCCTGTTCAAATAACTAAAAGTAATTAAAAAAAATCAAAATATTCAAACTTAATTAAAACTTAATATTTTAAACGTTTTATTAAACTATCAATATTGCAACACAAAGCTCTTTGTTCATTTAATCCAGGTCCCTAAGGTTTTTTCTTCAGAAAATTTCCCAAATAGCCGAAAATTTAAGGAGATATTCTTGAAAGTGGTTGAACTCATTAACCGAAAAGTTTACCTTATCACTCATTTTGCTATTTTTTTATTTAACAAAGTAGGCTGAAAAGTATGCAGCTCAAGCGTGATTTGCTGTTACGAGCGCGCGCGTGAGAGTTAAAAACCTTTATATCATCAGATTGAGTAAACCAAATTAAAAACCCAAACACTCTTAAAAGTTTATAATTTTAGCTAATCAAATCGTTTATTAATTTTTATATACCATATTTTTCAATTATTTATTGTTATCCAAACTTACGTGATATTAATTTTAGAACTTACTTTGGTTAAATTAATAAAATTTGAACAATATTTGATCAATTATGTTCATAATATTAAATTATATCCTCAAAATATCTATCTATAAGGTGTATTAGGTGATATAAATTACACAAATTTATTTTAAAAATGCAGCCCCTTAAATTCGATCAATTCTTTAAAAATTTGTTATTTATTCCACAATTATTTGAAACACTTTTAATCAGCTAAATCTAGATACATGTAAAAATTTTATCAAAGTTTTTTTCATGAATATTGTTTATAATTGTTTATTACACAACTATTTTGGTAATTGACCTGATATTTCTAAAGGAAATAATTTTTAGCGTTTTAGTTTAAATAAAATCTTTTGCACTATATCAATTAATTTATCTAGATTTAGCTGACTAAAAGGTGTTTATACATATCAAGCTTTCATTGTCTGTGACATTTAAGTGTGCTCCTTATATTAATAATTTTATATATTTCTCCTTACAACAATTATAATGAATATTACTAAAAATATTTAAAAAGTTTAACAAATAATTGTAACTGAAAATAGTCATTCACCCTAAATATGTCGATTTTTCAACAACTGGCAATTGGAAAAAATACCTTTTTTAATTTTTAAAATTATTTTTAATTTTTTATTTCTTTTTGCTTCAAGTTTCTTCTTTAAAAACTTATCTTAATTTTTGTGTATAGTACGTTTTATAAAATATATAGGCCTACACGTCTTATATCACGTAAAAATGACTACATCTACTTTATTTTATGTGATTTTTAATTGGTTTTATTGCTTGGATGCAATATTATCATGAACATATTAAATTATAACTTGAATAAGAACAAAGCACACAGGTTTAAGGAATCTGAAAAGGCAGCTGTTCCCTAGGCGCTATGTGCCCCTTGAAAGTTGAATCCTCTCCCGTAATCCCCACGTAGCAATTGTATCCGAAAAACAGCTCAATAAAATTAATAATGTTACCCCCAACGATATATGCAGCCACAGAATTCATAAATAAATTGTATTTTCAGGTCCAGGCTTCGATAGGCAATAATTTGACACCAGAAAGTTGGACTTAAGTTACTTAAGACCTAACAGTATGAACTAGCCACCAGAATCAAATTTTTTTAAATGCTTTTTTTTTGTGGATGCAAAAAAAAAAGTTGCGGAACTGCCTGTGGATGTATAAAAAGTTTGTTTTTACTGTTCACCAACTTGTAGGATTATAGTGGTGATAGCTGCCTTAATTGCCATCCTACACAGCCCAAACACCGATGGAGGTGGTTCACAAAATGTTTCCTGGGCAGCTCATTTCACAATTTGGGGACATTGCCTGGACACCACGTTCACCAGACTTAACAGTTTCGGACTTTTTCTTATGTGTGGCATGTTAAAGAGTCATGTTTACGCCCAATAACAATTCAGGAATTTAAAGAAAGAATTGTGGTGTAATTTGAAGAAATTTGACAAGAGATATTACGCAAACTCATGTCAAGATTTGAGAAGTGTATACAACAATGTATTGCATGTAATGGTGGCCTTCTTAAGGACATAATTGTTTTAAAAATTAATGATTAAAGGTTATGTAAGGAATTATCAATATTTTGTTGTTATTTTCAGATTAATTTGAAGCATTTAGTAGTTAACATAGTAAAGAGTGTTATTAAACGTATCAACACTTTAGCCCCACTCTGTATAACCATAGTGACCATATATAAAAATTTCAAAATATGTTTGTTGTGTTTTTGAACTGTTGCCGTAATGACAACTTATGCATTTTTACTGAAAAATTTAGTTTAACGGGAGTTCCCCAGATTAATTTTTTTCTAAGCACTTTTTTCTATCTTATTATTATATTTCTATACAAGCTTAAATCTCACGTTTCTCATTCCTCTTTATATACATTATTTTTATGTCACTTAAAACCAAGACCAATATTAAAACGCGGGATGAAATAAATTAATAGCTTAATTAATTAAAACTATATTATTTTGTATGTTTTGAAAAGTGGGCAAATCAATACCAGGTTTCCTAACGACCTGTATTCTCCCCTTGGTTCCTTCTCAAGAAGCCAACAGTTTCTTGCTAATTGTGTGATGATGTGAATCACGGAAGGAAGCAACGGAGGAAAGCATCACTTGTGTTTATGTTGTCGTGACAAATGGTGTTCCGTGTTTTACTACAATTGTGCTAATTACCTCTCAAGCTGCCGCGGCTTGGGAGAGAACCACTTGAAAAACCGTTTAACTACATTTGCTAAAAGTTCGGAGCAAACATTTAGTTAACGACAACAAAACGTGGTCAAACAGAGACAAAAAGTTAGGAAGGAAAAGGAGAAAGAAATAAATGAAAACAGGGCTCGGGAACTTACATTGTAAAACTAAGCAGCCCTTAAGAAGTAAAAAAAAAAA
>CABFWB010002325.1:67537-86332 GCA_902151455.1 Timema bartmani
GAAATTTTAATACGAAGTGTTGACCCTTGTGGAAGACATTAAACTGTTTGAAATGCTCTTAGGTGGACAAAGATGCGCCTCTTTTCTCATTGATTATATATCATTGTATATTATTTTATGCGTGTTCTTATGTGGAGTGGTGATGATACAATGTACATTATTCCGTTCAGAAATCTTACGAGTTTATAGAAAGAGAGAGAAAGTCTGTGCGGTGTGCCGTACCATTTATTTTAATATATGAGAGGGGTCCAAAACAGTACCATTACTATAATATATATTTTTCAATGATACTGTTTGTGTGTATGTATACATACAAACATTTTTTTAAAATCAAAGTTTACCTTTTGAGTTTGTTAACACCCCATACATTTAGAAGTGGCAGTGTTATCTCAATCTATTACATAATGATGTTATCTAATAGTATTAACCATTAAGGTGAGTTTGCTAGCTTTGAGGGTAGGTGGAGTGAACACATAGCTACCTGACAGCCGCATAATGGCTGCTTGTACGTGAAGTTTGCAGCAGCTTCGATGGCTGCATGGTCTAACGCGCTATTATTGTGTTACACTAGACTGGTGATGACGGGGAGATCGAGGTTAGAATCTCGGTCGGGTGTACTAAGGTTTTTTTTCTAAAACTTATGTTCACTCTCCCTTCACGCTAATGTGGGTACACTTCCTCTAAATATAACCTTCATAATTTCTAAAGCTATTAGATTGATTAGTACATAAGCGTATAACCCGAACGGTTAGTAAGATGCGGTGCTAAAAAAAGTTCCCAGCATATACATGAAAAAATAAAGTGGCACAAATTATTAGAATATGATATTATTGTGGCACAAATTCAGCACTAAATATTGGCATAGTTGTCATAATTAGTGCCATTATGGGTGCTACCAATTTCAAGGACCTCCAATAAACTGCCCAACACCGTTTATTTTATTGGAAGCTCAAGGAATTCTAAAAGTTAAAATATTCTAGCTTAGGATGATAATAATTATGTTAGCTATTAAATGTACCAGCATTCGTAAGATCGTTGTGAACATACTTTCAATGTATTTATGGTGGTGGGTATTTCAATTCGAGAGTGAAGCACCGGATAATCAACTTGACTTGAATTATTTGGAATTAGCGTACATAATCAAATTTATTGACATGTTGATTACAATAAAAACTAAATAGTTTCACGCTTAATTCACGTTACAAAATAAAACTATAAACCGTTGCACTCTTAAACTGCAATGAAAGTATTATAGAGTGCGCAGTTGCCAGATTTAATCCGCTTGTGATAGTTGACAATTTTTATACTAGAAACTTATCAAGCTATGTAAGGTATATATTATGTTGGACGCAAAGCCCGAAAACGGCTAATGAACTTTTTTTTTTGCTCAATCCTAGGATTGGACGTTTTAAAATGACCAAAGCCCGAAGTTCTATTCAATTTTGGGCCTTGGCCGTCTCCAAACAGCCAAACCTAGGATTGTAAAATTACTAAATAATCAAAGTTGAAAATACAATCGTTAGGTTATGTTATGTTAGGTTAGATTAGGTTAGGCCTCAAAAAACAAATTTGGTTGGGTGGTCTTGATAATTTAAAATAAATTAGTAGTCTCTGTTCGGTTCTGTTTGCTTATCCATAAGATCCACTTGACCTCTTGAATTCATGTGGTTGCTCAAAATTGGGTGCGTGCCACCTGCTCTGTCTTGTCGAGAAACTAACTAAAATATTATTTCAAAATATTGTTTCAAGCTTTGATCATTTAGTAATTGCACAATCCTAGGTTTGGCTGTTTGTAGACGGCCAAATCCCGAACTTGAATATAATTTTGGGCCAGGGGCAGATCCAGATAATTTCCATAGGGGGTTATAATTATAAATAGCATAGTTACTTACAATGTTAGATTTACATTTAAAACCGTTTAGTAGTTTCTCATTCATATTTGATTGTATGTATGTTTTAAACTGTGGTCATCTTCCCCAATTTTTTAAAATCAGATAGTTTTGTATAAACTATTTGGAGGGGTCCTCCTTCAAAAATTTTTGAGAAATGGTTCACTCTAGATGCTATGAATAGTCCTCGCTTTGATATTTAAAAAAGAATTAAATACTTCTATGTCATTTAAAGTGTTCCACACCTAGAAATTTTTGGAATTTGGATGCTCTTCGAAGCTATTTAGAGTGATACTCACCTTAACTTTTTACGATCGTTAGATACATCTTGAAGATAATCTTTGAAATGGTCTTCCACCGAAAAAATTTTGAAAATGTTATTATTTCAGAAACCAGGTAATTTGGGGTGGTCCTCATCCGAAAATTCTTCAAAATGTCATGCATCTAGAAGGTATTGGGAGTTCTCCTCCACTAGAAATTTTTGAAATTTGTATGACCCTAGAAGCTATTTAGAGGTTTAATCCCCTGTATTTTTCTGCCAGTTAGATGCCTCTAGTCTAGTGATTATTTTAAGCGTCTTCTCCGGCAAATTTTTAACAACAGTATGCATCTAAAAATCATGTGGAGTTTGATTTAAGGCCATCTTTCAGCTTCCTATATTCGATAATATTAGAGTATTTGAAATATATCTAGAGGGGAAATTTATTACAGGGAGGGGCAGAGTCCCCCACAGTTTCACTACTCCCGCTGTTCACACATACTCCATATTCGGTATTCGTGAATGAACTGCTCTCAAGCGATTATTAATCTTCTTTCATGTGTGGTAGTCTACAGTCTCTATGCTAAACAATGTTCGTTACTCACTATGCACGACCAATATTCTTACATGAAAACAAATATTTTTTCCACATTGCGTGAGTCATATCGAACATTGAATAAACGTGGACGAAGGACGCACGTGTGGACCTGCGTAAAAATATAAAAAAAAAATAGTTTATTTGTGTTGTATTTTTATTCTAAAATTTGAACTGTCTTTTTTTTTGTATACATTTTATAACTTCCACAGGGGGTCAACTGACCCTTTGACGCCCCGCCCCCTCCATGAATCCGCGCCTGCTTCGGGATTTGGTCATTTTAAAATGTCCAATCCTAGGACTGAGCAAAAAATCCATCCATCGGCAGTTATCGGGCTTTGCGCCCAACATATACACTTTAGCTAGTACGTTAAATTATGATTAATGACAATAATTGTGTATATTAATATTATTATGATATTAAACCCACTTTAGATAAAAACTTCACACACAAAATTCCCTGTGATGAGTAGGTTAGGGTTTGAATTCTAGTTTGTCAAACTGAAGGAGGTTTCCACAAATCAGTTAAAACTTAAAACAAATTGTTTTCTCCTCCTCTATCCATAAGAATGTGTGTGCCATCATCTAAAACAATTAGTTAACTCATCCATACATTATTAAATTAATTATAATATAATAATTAGTTTATAATCTTAGTTTTACGTTTGGTAGCAATTACGTTTAAATCACCAATCTAGGCTTGCACCAAAATAATGAGTGAAACACAACACCAATAGCTCACGGTTGGTAGACAGATTTATCAAGTAAGTTTCATACAGCTGTGTTTTGCCTTTCCAATAAAACTTTAATTCACGTTTTCGACTGCTATCAGTAAGGGTGCTAAGCTCAGAAGAGCTATATTTATATTTACACGTATTGCTGCTACGTTTGATGCCTGTGTTATGGCTTTCAGCAACTTGTACTAGTTTAAATAATAAAATATAATGTCTTCAGAATTAGGAAAGTTGCTAAGAATAAGTGCACCGGTATTTGACTGGAACTAAAAAAAAATCACTTGACAAAGCCAACTGCAGATAATGATTTTTTTATTACGTATACTTTACGTGAACTTTTATAACATATTGATTATATCAACACATGACTTACAAACTAGCCTAATACTAAGAAAAACACAACATTCAATACGAAAATTTCATAATAATAAATCTTCAACCATAACAGGAATTTAGCCCAAGACTCCAAGCTCATTTGACACATGTGTTACAGACTGTAGTAAGGGGTTAGACTAACGCCATTGGACTCAACCAGGACTCGAACCACAGCATAATTACTTACGATGACAGATTATAGTGAGAGTGTAATGCTTTCTCCGATGATGGGGAGATCGAGGTTCAAATCTCGGTCCGGTGTACTGAGGGAGTTTTTTCTAAATGGTTTTCCAATCTGCTTCCACACAAATGTTGGTACACTTCATCTGAATATAACCTTGAACCATTAGCGTCATAAGTACATAAGCGTATGATCTGAACGTGTAATAAGACGCGGTGCTAAAATAAAATATTACGATATTATTTCATGATATAGTAAATTGTTGTTGCATATGAATTATATTATCAAATATCTAACCTTGTCTTGTTAGTTGTAATAGAATCCAGCCTAACTCATCATTGAACATGTAGCCAATATAATCAATTTTATGTCGATGTGATGAGCTAACATAACTCGTCAGTTTTCAACATCACAACCGTCTAATAGTGCTGTATTCTTCGACACCACGCAGTCTGTAAATCATGTTTCCCTTTCTGTAAGTTAAAACTTCACTACACATAAATGGGAAGAGTTATTGGCAGTAAGTTCTCTTTCAAAAACAAATTTGAATTATTGCTATAATTTCTTTCACTTAATAAACCCATTTTAAATTAAAGGAAAATGAGTTTTTAACAAGACCACTTTTTTATGTTTTTTCTTTAAATATTGCAAGAAGCATAGTATTTTTTTTTAATCTCGTGCATAAGCTATCCATTTAAGATACCCTGATTTTGGTTGGAAGAACAGTAGAGAAAAGTTAAATATATTTCTTTGCGGCCGACATTGACAACATTTATTTATACTACGTGTGCTATTTTATAGGTATTAATTGAGTCTATCAAAAGTGACAGCTGCAGATAGTATGACTTTATGTATGAATATATTAAAATGGTTTTAGTAACTTTAGTAACTAACTTTTACTGTTCTTCCTACCAAAATCATACTATAGCTTGCATTGTTCATGACTATTACTACAGCTACCATAAAATAATAATCTTTCCCACACATTTGTAAAAAGACTTATGACGTGATATATTGATAAACTCGTAAAACTGAGACACAATTTATATTTTCTAATTTTGTAATGGAAATTAGTTTAATTTTCTTTTTTATAGTTTATATTATTTTAACTAGATGAATCAGTGAATGTGACATAATTTAGCATGTTAAGTCCATATAAACAACGATGTTCATTTTAAAGCTATAAAATGTCATTCTGTGAAGTAGAAAAAGGACAGTGCTTACGTGGAAACCAATGGGTTAGAAATAAATGTTAAACATTAATAAGGGCCTGTACTGCAATTTAAGAGTGTAATGGCCTTTGTAAAAACATTGATTAGTTCAAAACAAATATCTCAACAGCCACACCAGTGGCGATACACATTTAATAATTAGCATTTTATTTTGTGACTACACATGTATGGGCCCTCTATTATTGTTTATTCAAAACTAAAGTATGTTAAAGATAATCTTTATCCATGCAAAGATCATGAATATAGTGAACTTAGATTTTCTATATCTTGATGTAGTTCACTCTATTCGAATAGACAAAGACCTTAAAGAGATAATCGCTAGAAAACATAAGGTCTTTGGGATTTTCACTACGACAAGATGCGGGGGCGTAAGATTTTTTAAAAGTTTTTTTAGCACCTCGTCTCACTACCCATTTGTTAGATTTTTTTTAGCACTGCGTCTTACTTCCCGTTCGGGTTATACGCCCTTTAGATATTCAGGTCGATTTAAAAGTTATATAGAGTTATTCAGTACTCCATGGACAACTATATACAGGATGTATGGAGTTAAAATACAAGTATTTACACGCAAATAACTTGGGGTCAGCGATGATAAATGGCGGTGTTATAGGACGCCAAAGTTTCTACTGCATTCACCTGGGAGTTAGGCAACACATCAATCCTCAGCATATAAAAAGTGGTGTGTGGAGTAGATTTTTATGACTAGTAACAGGCATTGAATTGCCTGACAACAAACAGGTACCCATAATAAATGGGTGATTCTTTCAAAGAGATGGTTACTGGCCCTGACAAGGATAGATATTGAGAGCGCAGAGGCGTCTCGACTGAGGAAGTGAAAGTACTGGTGGTCTAGGGGTAAGGTGTCAGACTTCTGTGCTGAAAGTCCGGGGTTCAATCCTTGGTTCCACCACAGATTTATCTGATTTCCAAACCCTTCCTTCACCTCTGACAAGACGTGTATTAGTCACAACTTGTGAATGTGAGGAATGCCAGGCCTCCACCGTGGTTCGGATTCCACGTTAAACTGTAGGTCCTACATTTCATTCCACAATCACCCTACCATTACACATTAGCGTCTAAGTGCATATAACTCTAACGGGTAGTAAGACGCGGTGCTAATAATAATAATAATTACTTCTAGAGTGCATTTTAGTTTTGAGGAATTTGTTGTTTTCCCGCTGTTTTGTGTATATGTTCTTGAACTCATGACCTTAATTAGTGCATTACTACATCTTTATGTTCCATGTATTCCTATAAATTGAGCTTAGTTTGCAAGTCATTGAACGGAACATTTTAATTTTGAAAATAATGAAGGATTAGTAGTCTACTTTAGATTTTACGCCTTTCCAGAATTAGTCCATAATTAGCAGTGTTTTATTCATAGTCTTTCAAGTATTACAATAATATAAAGTTTGAGAAAGTTTGTAGCTAGCGCAGTTGGCGTTAGTTATTATAACAAGAAAGTGGATGTCAGTGCTGCGGATGATAAAAACTGCTCACTTATGAAACACACCCTTTTTAAAAGGTTTCATATCATTTACAAAAAAAATGCTCATTCAAATAAACATTGGTTTTCCAGGATAATTTTTTCTTTCAATATATTCTCCATCTGTATTTTACCTAAACATGGTGCTTTCATTGTGTTCAGACATATTCATTTTGTGTGCAAATGACCTCATGTAGTTAGCAAATAAATCCATAGCTAGAAGGTAGTTACTATTTAAGAAATTTAGTCAAAATATGAATGTTTTTTTTTCAAATAGTGTCGTAGAACTAATTAAATGAATGGGTGCACTTACTTGGAATTGTATTAAGTGCAAACCTACCAACGCTTCACTGTCTTAGCACCGCGATGTGTCTGCCCATATTAGATAACTATTCGATCATCAAAATATTATAAAAGATGTTCATATTCAAAAGCTCATGAGTTTACATACGTGAAAAAAGCACTAAACCTAGCTTTGGATGATTAATTCAACAGTCTGCGTCGATTAACACGTAGACTAATTGTCAAGTTCTAGTATGTTTGGCCGGTGATGTGAAGGGCTGGGCTTGAAACCTGGCTGGGTTTACTGAGGATAGATCATTATTCATTGGAAAATAAGTTAATTAGTTTTGAGTTTGTTGTTGTTTAAGATATCCTAATGTGTTTATTTTAGATTTCAAGGATGATTTTTTAAAAGTGTTTCTTTCATTGGTTATAAATCTATTTTTATTTGAATAAAACACCTGGTAATAGATGGCTTTAGAAAAGAGCCAGCTCGCAGCAAAATTAATGACACAAATTATTACTATATGTTTCAATGTAATATGTAAGACAAAGGAACATACCTTCAAGGGGAGATATACAGGATGTTCTAAGACTCATAGCCCAAACTGCACATATAGCTTATTTGAACTAAAAGTAATACAAAATCTCTGTACACATAGATCCAGGCAACAATACTCATACCATTAAATTGTGTTAAAAGTTTCGGCGTACAGCGCCGGGATAGCAAAGCTTTTCAAGCATGCGTGTACAAAAGGTTGCATATGAGCTAGGCGCGCGGAACTGCACACCTTGACAATCTTGGAGCACGGCAGAAGAACATACCACGATTAATAGTAAACAAAACACCAGCCAATCTAAAAATGCGAATACGTTCTTAGGGTTATCATTAACGGTCCTCCTTCATAGAAAGTGGCTGCCATTATTACATGTGCAGTGCCACGCACCTAACTCCTATGCAACTTGCTGTACACGCATGCTTGACAGCTTTGCTATCCCGGTGCTGTACGCCGAAACTTTGAACACAATTTAATGATATTGGCATAGGTTTCCGGATATAAATGTGTAGGGATTTTGTATTACTTTTGGTTCAAACAAGCTATATATGCAATTTGTGTGTAAGTTTCCGAACACCCTGTATATGATGTAGCCAGCAGTGCACTCGTGTATCTAGAATAGACAAATATAGGAACAAAGTATCCATCCTCTTGGCGCGTCACGTCTGCATCTTTACAATAATGAGTAACGCTTATAGACATTACCTCAGTAAACCAGGTTGAGCCTCAGAACCTGATCTCCATGTTGTTGGCAAACAATACCAAACGAGACGTGCTAGCTGGTGTGAGTCACACACTGTGGTTATATTTACCTGGTTGAACACTTGTGGTATGGGGACTTAAAATAAATGAATGAACAATATAATTCTTAAAATTTGTGGAAATCAACAGTTCAAACAAATAAATAAAATTATAGATAGTAAGCTAAGCTATTATATTTGTTAATTTACAGTTATAGCCACATCTAAATATCATATTCTTTATTGGGAGTCGATTCCTGGATATCTCAGTGGCTAAAAAATTGGCGTACTGAGCTAAAGGTCCCGGGTTCGATTCCCGTGTCCAAGTGTAATTTTTCAATTTAAAATATTATATTTACTTGCGGATATAACCGTAACTAAAAACTATAATAGCTTTAATAGTCAATCCACCATGGTTTGCACATTGGTACAGTTTTCATTGTACTATTGGCAGCATAAAGCCAGCCACTGAGTCGATGGCGGCTGCGTTGTTTGATATCTCGTGATATTAATTGATCACATATCTGTAGCCAACGATTTCCGTACGTCCATCACAGAGTCAGACTTAAAATACGAGTGTAAAAAAGCCCTGGGCACGTGACTATTCCTCGATATCTTAGTGATTTGAGCATTGGAATACTGAGCCAAAGATCCCTGGTTCAATTGCCGTGTCCAGATGTCATTTTACAATTTAAAGAATAAATAAATACAAATAATCTGTGAAACATAAGCATTGCATTTATATCCTTCATAATGGTATATATCTACAAAATTAACTGTATCATTAGTTTACAGGGTTGTGTTGACTAGTTTTAGTAAACATTGTAACACAACCCCTTTGTTTGTGACTGTCATCATTTTAATTTACAAATTTTTTATATAGTGGTTGTAGATTTATTAAGTGTACATATAAGCATAAAAATATATATATATAAAATTTAATATTATATATATTTTAGCTCTTTGTGCATTTATGTGCTATATAGTACGTCTGGTACATAAAAAAATCTGCATTTTTTGATTGGAATATGACACTTTTTGTTGTTATAAATGAGGTCAAAAGAGACCTTTTCAGATAGGGAGCCACATTAAAATCCGTGCAGGACACCAAAATGGCGGCTATTTATGGCAACCATTTTGGTATCATAGAATTGGTTGTATCTCAGCTCCTAATGGTTCGATTTAAAATTTTCTTTTTTTTGTTCAATAACTATTAAAAAGTACAAGTTTTTTATTATATTTACGTTTCCCTAAACCATAAGGTTTTCGCATAGTTTAAAAAAATATTTAACTCGATTTTAGTGTTCGTCTTGTAATTTTATCTGTTTTTGTTTTTTGTGTGTGTTTTCTCTTACATTTGTTTCCATTCTGATATAAAATTATACTCAAATAAATCACTTAACCTTCTTTTTTGCAGATTAAACTGAATTGAATCATTCTCAAAATGACTTCAAGGCACCTGAGGCTGGCAAATGTTGACTTTGAATGTCCACTTGAGCTTCGTGTTATAGATTGGACCAAATGTTGCATTTGTCAAAAATCTAATGATGAAAAATGGATCTGCCCAGCCTTACACACTGCAAAACCACTTGTTGGTGCTGGCTACAGGACGATTTCTGAAAATTTAACAGAATTCCAGAAACATGGTGCATTGCCCCATGGTTTGGATGCACAAAAGTTAAATGAGGGTGAAGATATGGAAGGAACATAAAAAAAATAAAACAAAGTGGCATAAAAAATGTTCACTTAGCTTAAACAGAACAAAACTAGCAAGGGCAAAGAAACTCAAACGCTCATCCTCTTTGCCAAATGATTCACCGGTACGTTCAAACTGTCCAATATTTCTATTCTGGTTTTTAGTGTTAAACTTGAAGATACTGGACTTATCTTTTGTTAGGTCGATCAGGGATGGTAGTTCTGGACTATTCACCGAAATAATGAAGAAACTAGCATCTTGGTTTTTCCTGATGGATCATCTCCACTATGCTCGTTGGTCGGCAATACACATAAAAACTTACAAGAACTAAAAGACACAGCACCCAGTGCACATGAGAACTTTATCAATGGTCAGTTTGTTGTCCACAAAACAAAAAATCCCTTTTCTGTACTCTCTGTGGATCAGGCTCATGAACAAAACAATGCCGTCTTAAAAGGAAATGGTGGTGCTGTTGGTCTGTTCTAAGATCCAGCAATGTTAAGAAGGTGGATGCTGGCTGGGCCAAAATTAGTTAGCATTCTAGATGAGTTTGAGTCAATGAGCAAAACTAACAGTACTGACAGGATTGTTCACCATGAACAGTATACTGCTTACCAGAACAAGTTTCAAGACCAAAAACATTCAAAAAAAGGAAACTTTCCTTGAATTCTGAAATCCTCTTGAGCTAAACTCCTGTGATCTTGTGATTTTGGACACTAAGGTCATAATGGATAAAGAGAGAGTTAAAGCTCTATTAGGTGCTGAAGAAGAAGCCTTACAACTTTACAACAACTATGTGAAAGAACGTTTGAGTAAGGAAGCAAAAGTGAGTGTATTTCCTCCATTGCAGAAAAATGGGACCAAGTTCTTTGAATTTGCAAATAAAAAAGTTCTCCCCAATGATTAGTCAAAACAGAGACATAGATTTGAACAAGTTTTTGAATATGAAAAAACCAGCGCTCCAACTTCTCTTTCCTCAAACGGTGTTCTGAGATCATGTCAGAAATCTCCGCTAGTTAAAATCCTGGAAGAATCCATTGATCCTGTACAGTTTGAAGGATTCTGCGACACAATAATTTAGAATGGAGCTGCACTAGCACAGGTTCTTCCACCCAAAACATTAGGGACATTTGGAGAATACTGTGGTACAGTATTCAAAAACAGCATTTTGTATGATGCTGAGAGGTTTCATGCAAAAATAATACACATTTCTTGGGATACTTACTCAAAAACTTGCCTGAAGAAATTTGTTACAAAGAGAGGCGTTGGTATTCGTTGCCAAGTAACAAAAGGAAATATTATGTTATAACAAAATTGGAATAACTTCCTCTGCTACGATCAGACTAAGCCAAAACTTTTCAAGTTACTTGAAGAGCATGCACTTTTGAAGTTTCATTGGGTTCACATTGTTACTGAGATTTATGGCATAATTCGTTCATCTTAATCGGGTAAAACTTTGATTGATGGAGTCAAATAAGACAACGGGAAGAAGCAGATGAAAGGATTTTCCTACATGCTAAAGATAGTGTTGAGCATGGAGCAAAAAAAATCATTATTTGCACAGTAGATACTGATGTAGTTGTTTCGGAAATCTCTTTTGTCCACATTCTCAAAATTGCTGGTCTTTAGAAGATGTGGATTCTCTTTGGAGCTGGGAAGTCTTTGAGGTACATGAGCATTAATGCCATGTTTAAAAGTATAGGTAAGATAAAGCTGTTGCCTTGAGAGGATTCCATGCATTTACAGAATCAGATGTAACTTCATCACTAGCCATAAAAGGGAAATAGACTGCCTGAAAAGTCTGGAAATCATTTTCCGAAGCTACGGAAGCCTTCCAAGCTATATCACTACCAAAAGAGTATATTTCTTACGAGACTTTTCAAGTTCTGGAGAAGTTTACTGTTTTCCTTCACTACTTCAGCTAGTATTATTTTTCACGAGTTTCAGATTAATATTAATGTGAATGAAGTACCATTATAAAGTTAAAAGAAGTTGGCATTAATTGATTTAATTCCCCCATTTATCACACACGACGTTAGTAATACAAAATAGTTAATTGAATATTGCATTTATTTGGCAATTTTTTACGCAATTAATTGAAGGTTGATTGAAATAATATTTATTTCAAATAATAAACCTCCTCAAACACTTCTAACACTCCAAATATGAAATCTTTCCATCATTTTGTTTTTCTAAAAATTGTTGCATTAGATGCCAACATTTCACACTTTGAATAAACACTGTGCTTAAAATATACATTCAATCTATATTTAATACACTGATCCAAGTTTGGTTTAAGAATAAAATAATTATAATTATTATATTATTAAGTTTGGGCCATATACCCTTAACTTTCGCGCTTACGGGACAAGGAAGAAGAGATGGATTCCAAAAAAGACAGCACTATCCGTTGTTTTAATCAGCTGTTTCCTTTGAAACCAAAGCAAGATAGACGTATAGTAAGGTCCTGTTAGTGAGTGTCTTTAGAAACTAAGAATATATTCTTTGCGGTCAACATTAATACTAATTTACTATATTATTAGTGTTATTTTGTAGATATTGTTAGTATCTATCTAAAGTGACAACCACAGAATACACAGCTTGACATATGAGTATATTAAATACTTTGATGGTAACTTTTGTAACTGTCAGATACGGATCTTCTTACAATATGTTACAGTGAGGTCTTTAGAAATAATCTGCTGATGCGAAACTGTTTGTTATTGTTGCCCCGATGATTCACTGACAGTACTGAATGGACTGCTTTCAAACGCATGACAGCGCCATCCGAAGTTCTGCTCTGCAGTTTGAATTCAAAAAAATTGAAAATGTTTATAAATATATTGCACTATCATCTTATGGAAGATGAATATGATGAAGAGACGTTAATATTTATCTCCCAAGCTTTCAGGGAGAGCTAATAACAATATGTTTATAAAAAGTAAATACAAAATAAAGATAAAATATTTTAATAGAGGACATTTACTTTCTAACTAAACCAAAGTTCAAGAATATTTTAGAGTTTCACGTAGTTTTTTGGTACAAGTATATAATAGGTTTATAATGATAAGCACAACATTTTGTTATGTTGAATCCAATTTCTGCTAAAGAAAAACTTTGCTTGACTCTAAGGCAAATGCATATAAGTTAGTACTTTGCTTCTTTGAAATAAAGAAGTATAAACAATTTCGTTTTGAAAGTTTTTTAAATTAAAAATATATATTACAGAATACGCCACGTTGTGAATTTAACTATATAAAAATAAACAATGGCTACTCTTACTAACAAGGACAAAGTTATAAAGATGAGGATGCTATAACAATTATTATTATTTGTTATTTTTGACATTGAAAATTAATACTTGAATAAAGCCCAGGACACTTTGCTTAACACAGAAAATATATGTTACTGTAGGGAATAATCTGAATCATATATATTTATATAAAAAGAAAATATCAACTGCTACAATAATTGATATAAATATATATACAGGGTGTTCTCAGATTAAACGGCTAAACTCTGGGAAGGCGATCCAAAACTAACTCGGAATGTATATCGGAGATTTAATAATTTTCGCGTTATTTTCGCGCGGAAAGCACAAAACTAAATAAAAGCAAAATATGTATTTGTTAAATGAAATATTTTATTTTGTTCAAATTGACGGCCACCAGCCCGGAGACAATAATTGCACCTATCTGACAGAACGAGTGGCTGACCGACATTGTGCGACTGTTGTAACTTCGCACGCTAGCGTCATCCTTTGTCGTGATCATTGAAAAATCTAATAGCGTTAAATCAGGTGAACACAAAGGCCAGGTCCAACACGATCGATCCATATTCCAGGAAAATGAATATTAAGTCATTGACGAGGACCTCTGCAGAAAAACGTGTTTTTATTTAGTTTTTTGCTCTTTGCGCGAAAATGAAGCTAAAACGAGTAAATCTCCCAAATGTATTTAGATTTTGTTTTTTGACCCACTACCACTTCCCAAAGTTTAGACGTTTAAACCGGGAACACCCTGTATATTATTTGTCTTCGTGAAATAATTATCGATCCGATAGCAAGTTTTATCGCACTGCCTAACACAACGAAGGTGATTGATGGTGAACTGGAGACTGACACGGTGAAGTTGTCTGGTGGTGAACTGGAACGCGACACGGTGAAGTTGTCTGGTGGTGAACTGGAGTGCGACACTGTTGCGGGGTCGGTATGTGGGGTCACGCATCTCTCTCGTGCATTGTGTCTAGCAAACCAGCTGGTTTTAACAAGACCGGGGTTAACCTTAGCGGTACCACGCAGCCATACAACACGCATCACGTGGTGTTTTGCAAACCAGGCTTTAATGGAGACCACGTATCTTAGCCAGAAAATGGTGAAAAATTAAAATTGGAGTCTGTGAAAGGGGGCACTAGACAGGAAATAAAAATTTTGCAGGCAAGTAAATAATTAAACCCAAATTACCGGAAAAGTCTAAACGTTCGTCTATTCAACTCATAACTGTGTTTATTTTTTATTGTATGTGCTAGGTATTTCTATTAAAATATTATATGTATATAAATACCGATCTAATATGATGCATATATATATATATATATATATGGGAATTGAACCAGAGGCCTTTGGGTTGGTTCGCAAATTCCCTACTGTTAATCCATTATCATCCTGTGCCCAAAGGCATTCATCAGTCTGGGTGTATAGGCTGTCTCTGATGGACAAATACATGAATGAAGTTCTTGAGAAAATAATTTGTTGGCAGTTTTGCCATAAATGTATAAAAACTTTGAACTTAAAGAAATTATTTCACATAATCCTGCTACGCGATGTAAGGAAGTATAAGAAATCCACTATACAGAATGCTCGTAAACGCATAGCCAAACTGCCCATGTAGCTTGTTTGAACCAAAAGTAATATAAAATCCCTATAAACTTACATCCGGGAAACTATGCTAGTACCATTAAATTGTGATCAAAGTGTCGGCGTAGAGCACCGGGATAGCAAATTTGTGCAAGCATACGTGTACAACAAGTTGCATAGGAGTTAGGCTCGGGGCACTGCACATGTAATAATGTCAACCACTTTCTGTGATGCATGACCATTAATTGTGACCCTTAGAACGTATTAGAATTTATAGATGGACTGATGTGGTGTTTACTATTAATATTGTCGCATGTTCTGCTGCCGTCCTCCGAGATGTCAAAGTGTGCAGTGCCGCACGCCTAGCTCTTATGCTACCTGTTGTACACTCAAGCTCGAAAAGCTTTGATCTCCCGGCGCTGTGCACCGAAATTTGAATACAATTTAATGGTATTAGTATGTTTTTCGAGATTTAGGCATACAGGGATTTTGTATTACTTTTGGTTCAATCAAACTACATGTGCAGTTTGGGATATACGTTTCCAAACACCCATTATAAAAACTATAGCTGTTATAGTTGCTCTGGGATGAGTTATTATGGCAATACGCTCTTCTAATTTCCAAGCAATTTGTAGAACAAAGCCTCTAGGGACATGTATCTATAATATAATTGTACTGAGTGGACCATTAAATTACGTACGTATTTTAAAAATAGTATGTTTAACTTATTTAGAATTAATTGCTTTATTACAAACATTACAAAGAGAACTAGAAAGCCAGTAAGATTACAATTTAATTGGTTTTCCACGTAAAACATATTATTCGAAACGTATTTATTTGTGAGAGCATTTATATTTCCATTTCCCCAATGAGAAGTTAAGATTATGGATGATGTTGTTATGTTAATTATTATTAGATATCTAGAAAAACTACTTTAATCACATTCATTAAATTTATATTAATAAAATGAAGAGTTTGCCTGTAATGAGCGTCGCGCGATATATATAGTACGCAGAGGTCTGAAATTTAAATATTAGTAGCATCTGTGCACGAACATTTGCACCTTGAAGCCGTAAATTTGAAATTTTCATTTAATTTATTTAAATAATATTAAAAAAACAAAAAAAATTAAGATTATTAATGCCACAAGATAGATTTGGTACTACATTTCATACAGATGTGCAATGTGGATTATTATAGCCCTTGGGCATAAAAATGTTCACCTGAACGAAATAATTCTATAATTTTGATTACATTATTTTAAGCCCTTTTCATATTTTTAATACTTTTACTATTTTCAACCTTTTACCGGTTTTTTAACCCTTTCACCCTCTTTACCCTTTTTATCTTTTAGCACTTTATGCCCTTTTCGCAACTTTTTTATCTTTTTGCATTTTTACCCTTTTTACTCTTTTGTTACTTTTATACCTTTATATTCTTTTATCCCTTTCACCCCTTTTATCCTTTATAGCATTTTTAATTCGTTAAATTTTGGCCCCTTTTATTGTTTTGTTCTTTTTGCTCTTTTCAGCATTTTTGTCCTTTTTTGCCTTTTTTACATTTTTACAATTTTCCTCTTTGTTTATATTTTAATTTATTGCCCTTTTTCCCCTTTTACACTGTTTAACCTTTTTATTTACCCTTTTTACAGATTTAAAAATTACTTTTTTACCTTTTTTTAACCCTTTTTGCCCTTTTTACACCTTTTTACCAGACAATATTTCTCCCGGGCTAAGCCGGGTACCTAATGTAAAAAGCGTAAAAAGTGCAAAACGTTTAAAAAATAAATTTAAATGTTTTCATTTTTGGTAAAAATGACAATTGAAAAATGTAATAAGTTTAACAAGAATTAAGAGGATTAAAAGGGCAATATTGACAAAATGGTCAAAAGGGAGAAAAGAGATCAAAAGTGAATATTAAATAAAAACGTTTATAAAGATCAAAAGAAGTAAACGAGATAACTAGGGTAGAAAGTTTAAAAAGGGCAAAATAAGATAGATAAAGAATAAATTAAGACATACTAATACATATTCTAATATTCTAATGGACGTTATGATTTAAACAAACTTCATATATTAGAAAAGTATGATTTACTTTTATTTTGGGATGTTTTATATATTTAACGGGCCCTATCTGAATAATCTTACTACACCAACACAAGACTTAAAAACTAAATTCTATTACATATTTAGCATGATCTTCCGACCATTAATTCGTCACTGTTAAAGAGGAAATTCTAAATTCGCAAATGATGCCTTTTTTTAAGCCTTATGAGGAATCTAAACAGAACTTGCTACAACTTGTATCAAACATTGGCAAACATCTGTTCTAAACTCTAAAGGAATCGTGTAGGCAGTAACGGGTTTCCAGGAGGGCAATAACATTCTAGCCATGTTACAAAGAAAAACTCAGCCTTTAATTTGTGAGTCGCCTTCACCCAAACAATAGAGCAATAAAAGCTTTCAAGAAAAGTTTGTTGCTTTCCCTCGTTCGACCACACATTGAATGGCCCAGGGGAGTTTCGCTGAAGGCACAGGAGAACAGTTGTTTGGTCATGTTTTATCAGGGGACCAATGCGAGTATTTTCCTAGGATTACACCTTCTGGAAGCTTTGGTTTATAAGTCTCAACATAGGCTTGTAACCACGGATTGGAGCTCTCGAGTCATTCCTGCTTTGCTTTCAACACTGATAAGTCATGGACAAGCGTTCGGGTAGTATTTATTAACTTTTTAAAGTTGAGGACTTGTGTTCATTCGCTATCTCACGGGTTGAATAAAGGCGTGTACATATTCTATATCCGTGATTAATAAGCAATATAATTAGTAAAAAGAGCATAACCCGAATTGGTAGTGAGACGCGGTGCTAAAAAAAAATAGTAATACGAGATTAATTAACATTATAATTGATAGTTCTATTGAAGGCCACTTTCAAATTATATCAATTACAGGTTCCATATATTAAATTAAATAATAGAAAAAATTTAGTGCAATAAATATTAATTTAAATAACAGAATAAATTTTGTTCAGTACATATTCATTTGAATGGATACGGTTTCTAATTATTTAACCACAGTAACTATCACAAACAATTCAATATACGATCTAGTGCCAGAACTGTAATTTAAAATATAAACATTAGCTCCATGTTGACCTCACTTGTTTTGCTATGTTTGTATACAGGATGGCCACGAAACTGATGGCTGCAATTTGTGACTGTTTTGGCGTGTTCCAAACTCTCTTGGTTCAGTAGGCAGACACAATACCAACTTAGCTAAGGTATAGGCCTACAACCAAATTATTGATATTTACATAATAGCCATAAAACTTCTCAGATTTTCATATCCCTAAAACATCCCACTGGCACTAATAATATCTTATTATATCTTTTAGTATGTACAACTACATATAATCTTTAAAATAGTTATTAGAGTTTAAAGATTATCAGGCTTAATTCAATAGTGTTATAGTTTACATATAAAAAGAAATAAGCTATGACTTTATAAGACTATTCTAAAACATATTTATTGATATTTTGGATATGTTTTAAATTGACAGACCATAATAATAAATGAAATATATTTTATATAAGAAATAATTTTACAACATCCCTTCTGACCAAAAATGTAAGTATAGTTATAAGTTTACTCATAGTTAGAGATGGGGTGAATTCGCTTTTGCGAAAAACGCGAAAAGGAAAATAAGGGTCGAAAATAGGGTATTTATATGTTTTCTTTGCGTTTCGTGGCATTTGAAAGTGTTTAAAGCAATTTTTATTTCGCGAATTAACGCGAAAAACGTGATTTTGACAGTATTTTAGCTAATTTATTATATTTAGCGAAATAGACGGGAATTCCCTGAAAATGCTGTGCATTTAAATAAAATGCTGAGAATTTCTATAAAACGATGTTTTTCA
>CABFWB010002325.1:87264-97662 GCA_902151455.1 Timema bartmani
CCCCTCATGCTATTGTCGTGTACTATTCTATATTTTAATAAACGTAATCTAAAGATGAGTCTTGAAAGAATATAAGACAACTCGAAGATGATGGGTGAAATGCGCTAGAGCCTTCATGGAAATTATATTTTCGTAGAGCGACTGCTGTCCTGCAGAAGGACGACTCAAATCTACAATACATATCCCTAACTATTTAAATAGGGACAAACCAAATAAACCCTAATTGACGGTACACAAGGACGTGTGAGAAGGAGGAATTTGAAATGGGGGTGGTTGTTTAAGTGATATCTATTTGAAACATTAGGGGTGTATCTCCGATTAGGGGCAGGTATCAGGATATAAGTTCTTATAGCTCAGTAAATGTAAGGGGGGAAAGGTTAAATAGCGCTGCTCCTGGGCAGTAGGACTATTAAAATATCTGCAACAGCAGAGTAATGTTGCACCTGGAGGAGAAAAGTGCCGGAGCACACATAGTCACAAGATGTAGGGAGAGCTAAGCGTGAGTGTAAAGGAAATGTTGGAGAGACATGATGATTAAGGAGCTATATAACGGGTAAAGAAGATTAGTTTGGTAACCCCCGCTTGGGACACTAAGGCTCCTTGATATTTTACTACTCACACAGTTTACAACAGTAGTAAACTATATTAGAGACTAAATTAATACATTCATTACTAATTAAAACTGTATATGTGTTTAAATATATCACTTCCCACAGAATGAGTGATCTATTAATATACTTATACGGTACAAATTTTATGATTAGAAAAGAAGTAGGACAGAGATGAAAGGCATTGGCTATATCCCACAAATCAACAAGAGAGTTTTTCTTATTGCTTTAGCTTATTCTTTCTTAGGGCACAGATAGCCCTCAAATTGTTTATTACCTAGATCACCCCATCCTCAAATATAGTTACCTCCACAGCCAACCATTTAGGTTCTCACTGATAGAATTGAAATATCTCCTCAGTATAGAACGATCAATAGAGTAGCTCTGAATTGATCACTAGCTAGTGGTAGGATACACGCCCACCTATGTCTCATGGAGTGTTGAAGATCCATGGGATGTGAGAAGTTAGGAAAAATTGAAGACCAATCCTTGAAAAGAAATCACAACAACTCGAGTATTCATCCTCTGAGAGCTCACTGTGTCTCCTCCATCACAGCAAATCCACCGATCCTACCCCCTTCCACGCCGCTCCTAAGAAAAACATGTCCCCTGCTCTATACAAATATTCACACTTTTTCGCTGTCACAATCGCATTCCTAAAGCTCTTATCTAACTTCGTATCTTCTACTTGATCTCCCAAGACACGAAAAAGGTCGTCTTCCTTAACTCAATACTATATAAGCCGGTGTTTTAAAAAAATTGAAGGTCGCAACTAATTCCGAAATAAAAATAGTGGGTCATGACTACCAAATGAGATAGAAAAGAAATGTTCACTATAGATCTGTCTAAAATACAAATTTTCAGAAACGAGATGTTAACCATACTTGAGCATGTATGGCCATGCCCCCTATACTCTATTGGCGGTCAGACAGAGATAGTATAGTGGGGATCAGACCGTTTCCTTTCCCCATCGATTACATTAAATATTCAAGACATTGGTCCTCCCCTACACATGATATTTGTCTCTGTCAGTACCAAGTGACGTAGGTTGATTTGCAAACGTTTTTAGAACTGGTAGTATACCAGCCCATTCTCCACACAGTTGGTTAAACAATATGGTACTCAGTACAATATGGTATTCAGTTGACCATCGCAACTCAAATGTCTTGACCGGGTCAGATCAAAGCATGTGCGTTCTAGTATTATAATATAATTCAATGGGCAGTTGATGTATACAGCAGAGCTGTGTTTGTGTTCGCTTTGAGAGTGACAGACACCAATTTGAAAGGCTTAAACCTAACTTGAAATCTCGACGAATAAGTAATATAGAGTTACGATACAAATTCTAAAAATAAGTTTTTGAGTGTTTTTTTAATTTGTGGTTAGTAATTTTTAAATTTTAATTGAACTAGCACAAATTAAATCTAAAATGAAACGTTTGATTACTAAACGACAAAAAATGTAGTTAATAATATAGCATCATCTTAAAATTAAAAAAGTGGATCTGAAAATATTAATAGTGGTAGTAATGTGACAGAGGGTGTGGATCAAAAGGAAGGGGAGAGCCCTGTAATACGTGGTTAAATGTTGTAGACAAATATGTGAAAAAGAGAAAAATTAAGAATTTTGGGAATAAAAGAGTGTGTATGACTCACTGTATGAATGTGGTTGAAGCGAAAGGATTATGCAAGGAAAGGGTAGTGTGGAGAAAATTTTGTAAATTTTATTCTAAATTTTTTCATCAATATTGTTTTAAAAAATCTTCAAAACTTAATACTTATTTACTCCAGTCTCCATGGAATTAGAATCTCGAAAGTTCATTGCCGTACTCACTAAAGTAAGTCACCTACCCTTACCATGAGGTAGTTTTATTTAGTCCAACTCATTAAACTCTCTCTCTTTCATGTCCATTTTTATGTTAATTTCTCATATGCATTTAGGCCTTCCTAATGGTTTCTTCCAATACTAACATTTTTTTTCCTTTATATTTTTACCATATACACATATGCATTTTTTTAAAAAAATTTTTAAGTTATCAAATGTGTACTAGCTCACGATGTAAAGTGTAGCATATTTCTAACAGTTGATGACAGCCAGAAAATTTTTAAAAACACCGAATTCTAACCTATCTTCTTTCATCATACAAATATGAGCAGTTTACTTATGCCCCCTGGGTAAAACACCCGGATCTAGGATTTTACCACGATCCTGTCTTCTGACCTGACGATGAATGATGATAAATACACAGTTCATACTCGTATTTTTAGCAATAACACCATACTCGACCAGTCAATGTATGAAACGAATTTGAATGAAAGCTAATTGCAAACATTTTAAATATAGATATTTCAAATTTTGTATTATATTATTCAGCAATCACGCATCTATTAGTCTGAAAACTGCATAATTAATGAGCTCTATCCTGTGTGCTAACCCATGAACCTCGATGGGGCCTTTAATACATTATGTGGTTTACTACATGTATTGAATCATTTAATAGGCACTAGTATGGCGTATTATATTGATTAAAATTATTTCAAATGAATGTATAAAACTGAAAAGGTATTTTCACTTTCATTTATTCAATGTATTTAACGTACACTTTCTGAACCGACTAATAATATCAGCACACGACTTAAAAACTACCTTAAATCCAGAATAGACACAACATCCAGCCCCCATCCATTAATTGATCACTGTGAAGAAAGGTGAAACCCACATTTAACTAATAATTCATGTTTCAGCCATGCCGGGAATCAAACCCGGGACCTTTATATCAGTAGACAGACTGAGCTAAGGTGTCTGAACTGAAAAAGTAGATTGACCAATATGACAACAAATTTAATTTAGTTTAGTTAAGTTTTTACCATAAATGAAGAGATACTATTAAGCACTTACCTTGAATATGCCGAATAGAAGCATAATGCTCAGAACTACCATAAACAAATGTGTCCCTATAATAGCAAAGTATGCTATCTGCACACCTGAAACAAGATAAATAATGTTTGTGTTAAAATATTTATCAGAAAACCTTAATGTTTTAACACTACATAAAAATAAATAAAATTAACTATATTTTAACATTTACATATCATCATCAATATTAATATTGTTGTTACAAAGTGAACCAAATTTTTAACCACTTCGTGAAATGACAGTACATTCTTTCCTTGTAGTATATGCAGCTCATTATTTAGAAAGTTTGTTTTCATGGAATGAAGGAATTGATCCAGCTTGTTTTATTAAAATTGACAAAATTCACATAAAATTTCATTTATTTGATTTTTTAAACTACCATTTGAGTTGGTACCCAATGATTAAAAAGGATTGTACTGTACATCAAAACTGTTAATAGTCTTAAGTACTGACGGTGATATATAATTAATTATCAATCACTAATTGATATAAATAACCATTTATTGGTTTTATATTAAAAAGCTTATATTAACATGTGTCTTCATGGTACGCCCGCAATCATCAGAATTTATGAAAGAGTTAATTTATTTTTATTGATAAATAAAGCACTCAAAATAAATAAAAATGTTGATGTGCTCAATACTGCCTTTCAATCTATGGTTTGACTAAAATAACTGTAACCAGAATGTTTGGCCGTCACCTCTGCATGATTACATTCAGGGAGCTGTTTAGATCAACAAATATGGTAAAATATGGGTCATATTTGGGGAAATACATAAACGCAAAGTGTTATTCAATGTTATTACTTATTATTATTTACTAGAGTATTAGAAACGTAAAGTCTGTTCACCATAGGAATTTTTTTCTGAAAGGCCTTTTCCCTACCAGAAATCTATTATATAGTAGGATATTGGTAGGAAAAAAGACCTTTCAGAGAGTAATTCCTATCGTGAATGGAGTATAGAATTGTTTATTAGGTCTTATAATATCAAACGCATTTATTTTGTAACTATCGAAAGATTTAATTTATTTCTTTAAATATTCAGTTGACGTGAGAAAGGCACTAATCTTCACCTTATTTTAAGCATTTAATGATTCATTAAAAAATAACTAAAATACATTTATTGAGGTATTTACATGATAAAAAATATTTGCTAAGGGTAATTATGGTAATCTAAAGATAACCTGTCAAACGAATTTGTCAAAATATCTCAGAAAGAAAATCTTTGGTGACATACGTCTTTGTAGGAAACAAATTTATATAAATAAATTAGAATATAATATTTAGCTTATATATATTTTTGTTAAAATTATTAATACTCATATTTATGGTTTTTAATATTAAAAATTAAAAAATAATAATAGTTTAGCTGTTACAATATTAAGTGGTTAATAAAGGTTTAAAAAAAATCCGTTTCCCGAAATTTATAAATGAAACTGTTAATATGAACGGTCGCGTGTGACAGTTCATAATAATTATACGAGAAAATTCATAGTTTTAAAAAGTAGAAAAGTTAAATGCATTATTGAATGAATTCAAAATAATTTCACTATGTTTAGTATATATTTCACTTTTCTATTAAATGAATTGAAATTTGTTCTTTTGGAGAGTAAAAAATTTAGTTGTTAAGCTGCTTAAGTGTGCAGTGGTTTTATGAAGTTGAAATATATATTCAGTGAGGAGGTGAACAAGATAAACTATTAATTATATTTGTACAAATATTATAATAATAGAAATCATTTATAAACTGGTTATAAATTTATGATTGAACATGACATGGGACATTTATTGAAATACTGATTGGTGGTTCATACTAGTCTCTCACAAACCACGTATAAAACAGCTCTGATTCCAAACTAAACTAAACTAAAATTAATAATTCATGTGGTTCGAGTTCAAGGGAACCACAAGCTATTTAGAAATGTTTATTCCTTGGCATCGGTACAATTATTTAGGTTACAGTATTTATAGTATTAACAGATGAAATATAATGTTATTTTAAGATATCATATCAAGTTATTATATAATATTGCATTGATTCAAAATGTACAATAAATCTTGTGAAGGTAGATTACATATAAAGTACTTATTATCATTTATTTATGATATAAAAACAATGAAAAACAAAGCGATTCTTCGTTACCAAACAATTTTCTTCATGGAGCCTATTATTTTCTTTCGTTTGCATCTCCCATCTATGATTTATTATAACTTCAAATCTACATTAGCGTCTACCAACTTCAGTTACTTATAGCCTCATCTGAACAACATATGTGATCTTTTATAAATTTGAATTTACAGCACCGTCAACCCCTCCCCTGTGGTATCTTAAACTTTACAACACCTCCTGTATGATATGGTCTCTTAAGAACTTCAACTTTACATTTCCTCTCTTAGGTTCACTTATATCCTCAACTTTAGTGTACTCTTTTCAACCTTAGATTTACTTTATTATAATCTTTGCATCATCACTTCCTAATTGTGATCACATACAACTTCAAATTTACAAAACCATCTCCTACCTTTAATCTCTTATAACCTCAACTTTACCATACCGTTTCCTACATTCCGCTTATTTTAATCTCATTTTTATCAACATACCTTTTATTTGTTGTTAATTATACGTAACTTCAAATTTAGAAAGTTGACTACCACTTGTGGGATCTTATAAATTAAATTTTGCAACATAAATTCTTATCCGTAGTGTCTTATAGCTTCAACTTTATAGCACCAGCTCATACGTCTTGTGGTCTATTATAACATCAACTTTACAATACAAATTCCTAATCATAGTACTAATAACCTACAATACTACATCTACTTGTGGTTTATTAAAAACTCTAATTTATAACACCACACTACCTACGGCTTCCTAAAATGCCTAATTTACAACACCACCTCCTAGCTAATGTTTCTTAAAACCTCTAAATTACACCACCACGTCCTACCAATGGTTTCTTAGAACCTCTAATTTATAACACGACCTACATCCCGGGGTCTCTTAAAGCCTTACAATTTACAACACCACCTCCTGCCTGTAATTTCTCAAAGCCTTATAATGTACAACACCATCTCCTAGTCAATTTTTTTCAGAATTTTGGAAAATATATTACAGGTTTTACAGGTCAACAAATTTGCACTGGGGTCTCTGGTGACCCTATGGTATTAGGAGGGTTAAAGCCTTATAATTCACAACACCACCTCCTGCCTGGGATTCCTCAAAGCCTTATAATTTTTACACACCATCTCCTACCTGTGTTCTCATAAAGCCTTATAATTTACAACACCACCTCCTGCCTGTGATTCCTCAAAGCCTTATAATTTACACACCATCTCCTACCTGTGATTTCTCAACGCCTTATAATTTACAGCACCACCTCCTACCTGTGCTCTCTTAAAGCCTTATAATTCACAACACCACCTCCTGCCTGTGATTCCTCAAAGCCTTATAATTTACACACCATCTCCTACCTGTGTTCTCATAAAGCCTTATAATTTACAACACCACCTCTTACCTGTGCTCTATTAAAACCTTACAATTTACAACGCCACCTCCTACCTGTGCTATCTTAAAGCCTTATAACTTACAACAGCACCTCCTACCTGTGATTCATCAAAGCCTTATAATTTACAAAATCACCTCCTACCTGTGATTTCTCAAAGCCTTATAGTTTACAGCATCACCTCCTACATGTGATTTCTCAAAGCCTTATAATTTACAACACCATCTCCTACCTTTGTTCTCATAAAGCCCACCAATTTACACCACCACCTCCTACCTGTGCTCTATTAAAGCCTTACAATTTACAACGCCACCTCCTACCTGTGCTATCTTAAAGCCTTATAACTTACAACACCACCTCCTCCCTACAATCTTGTAATAATCAGGTCAATTAGTTAATAAGTTTATATAATACAAATTAAAGAATATAAACAATAAGCAGAACAAAAGTAAGACAGTTAAATTATGAGTTTATTTAGTAGAAACAAAAAAGTACACAATAACCTGATATACTGTAGTTTCATTTGTTTTGTGGACGTCTAATAGACATAACAACAAAATAAGAGCCCATTGGATTATTACAAAATATAGATTAATTCTTGCGCTCACCAAATTTAAATTTAACTATGAAATAAAGGGCTTATAGTTAAAACCATTAAAGCCTAAAAAGTGATATAACCATTTGATTACTTCTATTGAATTTTCAAATAATTATGATAATATATATGTATATGTTTATAATGGCCGTATATAAAAGTGTGTTAACGCCAACATTGTTTTATGGATGTGAAGCGTGGATTTGCCAAGAGAAACATAAGAGCAAGGTAAATGTGGCTGGAATGAAATATCTCAGAAATGTATGTGGAAAAACTCGTATGGACAGAGTCAGTAATGAATGGGTGCGATTTGAAAAGGAAGCCAATAGAATAGGTCAATGTGAAAGAGGCATCTTACGTTGGTTTGAGCATGTTGAGAGGAGGAGGGTGGCTCGAATGACGAAGCAAATATATGAATGTAGAATATGTGAATCTAAAGGAAGGTGTAGGCCATGTAAGCTGTGGCTAAATATTGTAGACAAATGTGTGAAAAAAGATAACTAAGAGTTTTAAGAATGAAAGCGCATGTATGAGTCAGCATATGTATGTTGTTGAAGCGAAGGAAATATGCAAGTAAAGGATGTGAGGAGAAGGTTAGTGACGTTGGAATAAGTAAATAGTTGTTTTTAAGCTATAAACATACTTTCTTGCCTACCCCATAAGGGAATGATATAATTAGGTATATATATAAAACACGATCATACCTGTCACATGACTCGTTTTTAGCTTTGATAGCTTTTCCCGATGTCACGCCACATTCTTGGTTATCAAATCTATTTTAGTCTAGCTATCTGAAAATAACAATTTAAAAAATCTAGAAGGTAATATTTGGATTTTCAAACTCATTTTAGCAATATTTTTACAGAACCGAAATATTCATTACTACATCCTTATTCGAAGTGATTGATATTAAAAACACACCGATAGACATACTGGCCCAATGTCAGACTCATATAGTGTGGTTTGCCAGTGACGAAAAGGTCAGAGTTTTAGAACTCGGCCTTGTACTAAGGGTTGATTTTCTTATATATCTTCTCACTTTCTCTTTAATCAAATGTGGGTACATTGCTTCTAAATTCTACAGTATCTATTCGTATTAGTAGGGATCATTTACGGTCCTCAGGGCGGAAGTGACGTCATAATAGTGGGATGGGTAGTTTTTGGGATAGGGGCTTAATAAGGACCTATCCCAAAAACTACCCATCCCACTATTATGACGTCACTTCCGCCCTGAAGACCGTAAATGATCCCTACTCGTATTCCATTAATGTAATTTAAAATCGTATAGCCTGGAAGGGTTGCAAGACCCAGAGAAAAAAATCTAAACAAACTTATTATCTTCATTCGGTTGCTATTATTAAATGGGAGACAATACGATGGCTCCACAATTATTCCATGGTGATTCAAACAAAGAATGAAAAGCTCAAAATATCTGGGAAAGCAAGATTTTCGTTGGAAACTATTATTTTTCCCGACATTCTGGACCCCTAACCTTAAAAATAAGCTATCGTTTGTCAAAATCGGTTCAGTCATTTTATAGTAATTTCAATTACCGGAAATGGGCTTAACAAATTAAATACATGATATATGATAGAGATAAGGATAAAATATGATAGTGAAAATAAACGATTAAGTGCTTGAGTGTATGATTGTGTGTGTGGGTGAGTGTGAAAATGAGAGAGTAAGTGTTTGAGTGTGTGATTGTGTAAGTGTGTGGGTGAGAGTGAAGATGAGTGTGAGGGTGAGAAAGTGAATGTAAGAGACTGAGAATGATCTATCGAGAGAGATCGAGTGAGTGTGAGCGAGTGATAGTGAAAGTATGTGTATATGTTAGCGAGATAAATACTGGGAGAAGAGGGAAAAAGAGTTTGTGTGTGTATATGTGTGTGAGGAAATAGAGTGTGTGTGAGAGAGATAGTGTGTGTGGGAGAAAATGAGAACGTGTGTGAGGGAGAGAAAGAGAATATTTGAGGGAGAGTGATTATTAAAGTGTGTGAGAGTGTGTGTGTGTGTGAGAGAGAGAGAGATAATATAACATTTTGGGAAAGATACTGTATGAAAGAGAGAGGAAATGTGAGGGCGTGTAAAAGAGGTTTTGAGAGAGAAAATTAAATAAAGTGAGATTAATTTAGAGAGAGAAAATTAGAGTGAGAGGGAGTTTAAAAGATTGTGTTTGAGAGCGAAATAGTTTGAGGGAGAGGGACTTTGAGAAAGAGTGTTTGAGAGATAGAGAGAGCGTTTGAGGGAGATAGCTTAAGAAAGAGAGTATAATAAAGATAATGTGAGAGAAAATGTGTGATAGAGAGTGTATGTGAGGGTAGAGTGTGTATGAGATGTAACATTACAAAGATGTAATATTACTACTTTTTCCATCTCAACCAATCCGCCTGAACTATCATACTACCCGCCCCAAGAAACTACGGAAAATAGCCAAAAAACAATATTAAACTTCTCTATTGTTATTCCAGTCCTAAAACAGTCCTTAAATTAAACCATCTCTTTCTGCACAATACTCCTTCAACAAAATACAAAATTCAACTTCTACTAATAACTCAATAAATAAACGTACCCCCTGGATCTGATGTCCTGGACACCGAAGATAGCTCGCTGGTTAAATAAACATCCTAAATCGGCGAGTGGGGCAATCGTACCAAGTGCACCCGCACTAGATGCGTACATCATACCTTCAAGTTAGAAACTGACGAACGCAAGTCATGGTCGCCAGCTGTCAGGGGAAGATGACGTCACAGACCTCGCCGGAGCTCGCTACAGACC
>CABFWB010002325.1:99372-113576 GCA_902151455.1 Timema bartmani
TTTTTTATAAAAATAATAATTGATTAGCACTACTAAGAAAAAAATTGATATCTGTACTTTCAATATAGTATATAAGGGCTTCCCTAAAAATCTTGCCCCCCCCTCCCACCCAAGCAAAAACTGAAATTAGTGCAAATGCGTATAACTCTAACAGTGACAGTAAAGAAGGGGGTACCATTGGGATAGCTGAAATACTAATATAAATTACCAAACCATAAAAAAATTTCGATAAACAGGGAACAAAATTCACGGAAGTAAACCGCCAGATGCGTTGTAAGTACGGAGAATAGGGGGAAATGTGCAACTATGGGGGTTCAATGGGGAATTCGCAACACCACTCCAAGATAACAAATAATTATGTATAGTAAATCTTAGATCATACAATGTAGAACTAAAATATAAGGCACTGAATATGTGTGCTATTCATAGATTACATTTAAAGACGAGGCTTATGACTTGGTGTTCAGAAAGTATACCCCTAAAATTCAAAATTGAAAAAAGCACAAAAGTAATACCTTTGATATATTGTATCAAGGCCATAGGCAAGTCAAAGAGAGTGTAAGCTAATACTGTCTTATTTACAAAAACAAAATAAATAGTTCATTGTAGCCTACCACACATACTTTCTCGATCTTTTATCTCAAACAGGAGATATTTTCTTAACACTCGTAAGATATGTGAAACTAAACAAAATACAATGTAACATATACCTACCAAAGATAGTAAATGATTTAATATACAACACTAAATTTTTTTGAGAAAAAAGGAAAATTTCTCTCTGTATACCAAAGAGCATTACAATCATTTTCCATTTTTAAAGTTTCTCCATACATAATAAATATAATAATATATATAGTCTACCTATAAATCGTAAAATATTGGTTTTATAAAATATTATTTTAGTTAAAAGTTATTTATTTTTAAGAGTCCTATAACTTTGCTGTAATTAGTTATTTCGTATCTTAAACAGTTGCGGATATAAGATCAAAATTTGAAATTTACGTTAAGCTAAGTACCCTCAAAGTATTTTCATGGGAAAATGAGAATAATTAAGATTTTGTTTATAATTTTTTAACCGGAAGTCAAAATTTTAATACGAACTGTTGACCCTTGGGGACCCAATATCGATATTTTTTATTGGTCCAAATATACAAATGAAGACGTTAATTTAAAAAAATAGAATTATAAAATTTAAAACCATGAGTGAAAAAATGCTTTACGTATGTATAGCGCAATTTGTTCTCTGGTTCGCTAGTGTATGTATATTATATTACGAGTTTTGAGTAAATATCTTCATTTTTAAACACTAGAGCGAGAAAGTCCGTGCGGAGTTTCTCATCATTTATTTTAGTATCGGTATGACACTTTTCGTAACATTTCACGCATAAATAATAATAAAGCTTATAAAAAACACACAAACATTTACTATTAACAGTGACTTTGGTCTTGACATAAATAAGAAGCTAATAACGAGCGCGACACCGCACGTACTGAACTGAACAATAGTGCTGTGTGCTAGGGTAAATCTGAATGCTGGCCGGTATAGGGAACGAGCCAAACTTTTACTCTATAACCTTGGGTATAAGAATTGATCAAGATAACCAAATAAATCTTAGAATTTAAAATTTCTCAGTGTGAGTTGGAGAAATTACGGGAGGGAGGGGAATGGGGAGCTCAACATTTCCAAAACTAATACATTCAATAACTTCTCTGTATGGTAAAGAATTTAAATTTGTTAAGCAGGAACGGGAACAAATACAAATAACCATTTACATAATAATAATAATAATAATAATAATAATAATAATAAACAATAATAATAATAATTTAAAATGGCATTCTGAGAGATAGTGGTGATGGACTAGAATAGAGAATAGAGAAAAATACTTTTTGAGATAAGGTATAAAATACAATTTTTCCAGATAGGTAGAGATAAATCAAATCCCAGATAGCTAAAGTAATATTATACTCTTAATTTCTCAAAGTGAGTTGGGAAAAGGGGGTTGGGCGATGGGGGGTTAAAAATCTACAACACTAATAGAAACAACTACATCTCGGTGCAGTGTGGTTAAAAATTTAAATTTAGCAGGCCGGTAAATGCACCACTCCAAATAATTATTAGTCTGAATATTTTTAATTGAAACTCCAGGAAATCAAGGGGAAAGGTGGAAGTTAAAAAAAAAAACTTTTAGGTGTAATATAAAATTGAAATTTGGCTGGCAGGTAAAGTACAATTATAGCTAACGAAATGATTCTTAAAACTATGTGTTTAAATGGGAGTTAGAGAAATAATGATTGGGGTGGAGGGGAAAATTTTTAAAAACTAATAGAAACAATTACTAACAGAACATTTTGTTTGATAAGAAGAGGTACTTACTAGAGTGATTCTTTCAAATTAATTCATTTAAATAGTAAATTTAAACTATTTCTTTTGGTGTTCATTGCAACAATGCCTTCACGTAAAAGAGCCATTATTATCGTGCTTACAGTTGTGCCATAATGTAGGTATTTTTTCAGCTATTTAGATTTAGTTTTGTTTATTAGATAGTAAATGTAAACTATTTATTTTGGTGTTCATATTCAACAACGTCTCTGCTTAATCGAGCAAATATTGATGCAAAGACTGCATATATTAAAAAAATATATATCTTTTGGTTCTTCCTTATAGGAATTAGTTAATATGTGGCTTCATCGACATACAGACAAAGTTCTCGCCTCATACGTGTTTGAAATTGTGTTTTTGGTAGCTTAGATCTGGCTTTCTCAAACTGCGAGGCACGAGGGGATTTCAGGTGAGGCACAGCATCGTTATAACTGTGAACCAATTTTTCATTCCCTTCGACTTGCTAAATTCTGATTGACTGTACAAAATTAATATTTTGTTTGACTTATGAAGCAATAAAATTAATTTTGATCTTTGCATCTACATACATTTGTATGAAAGTAATTTCTCAACAAGTATGATCATTTGAATTAGAGAAATCAACTGGCAATTGAAAAAGGCCTTCCTTTGTGTGTTATATAAACAGAAGCTGACTTGAACCATCTTTGTGATAGGAAAAAAACTCATTCTTCCAAATGACATGTACTGTACATATTTTTCATGAATAATATTTCCGTCATAAAATGTTAAAACAAACTTGATATTTTATGAATATTTTACAAAATGTTACTATTCATAATAAACTTCTACAAAGCTCTTATCAGAAAATAAAGAAATCAATGAAATAATAAATACCTCATTTTTTATTTTAACGTAGAAAAGTTATTTTTATTATAAGAAAGAGCGGCTTCACAATTACTTTTAATGTTCATGTAATTGGCTCAAGTGCATAGAGTTTGAGAAAACCTGGTTTAGATGATTCGCTAGAAATAAGATAATTTACCCTACTCAAAAGTAAGCGAAGCCATGGGCAAACTTGACTAAGTTAATATGATTATAAAACAAAAAAAGGCTGATTAATTCATTTAACAAAATTAATAAACAAATATACGCAGAAAGACAGATAAGATATAATTTGGCATTGAAAAAAGTTCAAGATTCAAAATAATACAAAATTATTAACATGGAGTGGCCAAATTTATATGCTAATTACTTAAAACGGGTATGGATACAAAACTTTTTATTTCTTGTACAAATTAGTACAAAACTAATTTAAAAATTTGGCATTGAAAAAAGTTCAAAATTAAAAAAATAAAATATTATAATGTATAAATGCTAATTAATCAAAAGTGTATGGGTACAAAACTTTTTATTTGTGGTACAATAAGGTACACAAACTAATACAAAACTCTGGTAATGCAAAAAGTTCAAGATAAAAAAGTGGTACTACAAGGTAATGGACGTGCTGCTATACCTTGGGAAGTAGTAAATTGAGAGAAAACAAATATATTTTGAAACGATAGTATATGCTATTTAAATAAACATTACACACCTCGCCATCTAGTGCATCACTACAAATCATAACGAATGTTTCTGGAGACAGCATTAACACATTTTAAATAAATGGTCAAAAAATTAATTTTACAAAAAGTCATTTGGCCTAAAAATTAATCTCTCAAAAGTCATTTGGCTTAAAGTAATTTGGCCTAAAGTAATTTTGCCTAAAGTAATTTGGCCTAAAGTCATTTGGCCTAAAGTCATTTGGCCAAAAGTCATTTGGCCTAAAGTCATTTGACCTAAAAGTCGTTAGGCCTAAAGTCATTTGGCCTACACTTTAGGCCAAGTCCTCTTTGTACTCACTGCTCAACCTTGCCGCGTGTTCTGCGATAAATTTAAGATTCAGGTCAATTCCTGTAGTGAAGAAACCAAATCATGTATTCAGGTCATCATACACCTTCCGTTGGGCTAGCTTGGCAATCAGACTGTCAAATATGACCAAATAGGTGTTCGTTTTGAAGTTACTTCGGCCACTCGGTTCAGTTCCATGTTTCTGGGTTTCACCTGCTTAAGGTTTCCTTTTAGTTTTTATTTTGTTTGTAGCTCCATACTCAGTGATTTCATACTTGACAAGAGCTCCATTATCATATATTTATCAAATTCTCCCCTAATACTTGTCACATATTCAGTTAGTGAAATATATACTTAGCAACAACAGAAAGGTCAATGCCAGATGATTGAAGCTTCTTACTAGTTATGTTGAATCTGTCAAATAAATAACCCCAAAAAATAGAAATAATAGCAGTTTCTAAACGCTGTACTTGGCGAAGGTACCCTGAGGCTTCACTTCCTGTGTTAGGTTTTTCTGTTTCCTCATTTGCAATGATTATAAGTGCTTCTATAACTTTAATCCAGTCTCTATTAAGGCTTTTACAAGCGCCATCACGGGCTGACCAACGAATCTTGGATATACCTTTAATACTAATGTGTTTTTTTAAATATTCTTAGGGCCGGTTGCACAAACAACAATCAGTGGCTTGATCAGAGATCAGATGTATGTTGATCTCCAATCAGTGTCTCAAACCTCATTTTCAGTTGCACCAATAACGATTAGGACGTGATTGTCGATCAAATCTCTGGTCAAGTTAACCAGCCAATTTTCTCCCATCAACTGTTTGATTCCCCGATCAGTGTGTTGATGGTTAACATAACCTGTAACTGTTATGTTCTTGATAAATATAATTTGTACTTTATAATCTTTATTTATTAAGTAATATTTAATAAGTATATTTATATATAATTCAATTTATTTTGAATGTGAGTTTGATTCATAAATGTGAAGTACGGAGTCTTCAGATGAAGAAGTTTTTAATTTATATAACGAGGTTATAGAAAATGTTTAAGTTCCAAGACAACTACGAGAAAGATATGAACTTTTCTTTAAATATAGCGATAGAGAATTTGAGATGAGGTTTAGATAAATTAAAGTTGGGACTTCGGGATTTCTTTTCACTCATTATGTTATTTTGAAATAATATAAATACTTTAAAAGCTCATTTTATAACCTAACTATAGTAATACATTAATACAAACGTCTAATAATAATTTCAAACAAATTTACATGTATTAATTAAACAAATAAAGAAAATAAAGATATTCACAAAGCCAATCTGGCGTATACTTTTAGGCTATGTTACAACAGTCAGCTGTTCGAAAATATAACTTTTTACAAGGTTGCCATGTTAGTTTTATTTGATTCTCCGGTCAAATCTGTGGTCAGGTGATCGGAGTTTTTGATCTCTAGTTAACTTTGTTGCAACCCAAATTTTTCTTAATCTATGATTAAGCTGATTGACAATCCGGTGATTGAAGAATCAAAATGATGTTTGTGCAACCGGCCCTTAAAGTACTTCCCACTGGTTAGTCAAACTTGAGGATAAACGTACAGATTTTGGAGAAGCATGAAAAAGTCGTTCCTTGCAGCAGCTAGGTGTCTCTAACCAAACACGGGGAATGAGCAGATCAGGATGTGTACACATCTGTGGACTGACTTGGCGTATTCTCGTCTGTAAGCGAGTGTTCTCCTTGGAAATATTCGAGGCATTATCGTAAGATTGTCCCCTGAGGTTCTTGATATCGATATAATGATCTACCTACACGGTGATCCAGCATCGAAAAGTGCTTCTGATTTGTGGAAGGAAACAGAGAAATCGTTCTAAGTGGTTTACATTTCCTAGAACATATCGAATGACTAATGCCAGCTGATCAACGTGTGATATATCTGGGCTGGAATTAGCAATAATGGAAAAGTACCTAGCAAACTTTACTTCTTCAACTATTTCTTTCTTTACTTTTTGTGCTATAAGTTTAATATAATGCTCATAGATAGTTGAAAACAAATATGAACTATGGCCTTGTCATGGATTAATTTACTTACAAATGTGATCTGCCAAAAAAAAGGGTCAAACTCAGAAAGTAATTCAAGGCACGTTAAAAAATACCCATCGTTTGATGATGATCAGAATTTCTCAACGTGCCTCCTAAAAGGTAAACACGGACTCCCAATGGCTTATACCACGAGTTTTACACATACATCTCAGAAGTATATAGTAGGCCTACTTGTTTATAGAAAAGTTTTTTTGTAGGATAACAAATAGATGGATAATGTTAACATTTTATTTATAAATATTTTGTTTTACAAAATTTGCTGCCAATCTGAGTTTGCTGACCTGGGATATAGCGCCCTGTACCCTCCTATAAATACAGCCCTGGGCAAGATGTATGTAATTCTTGGGGTTCTAACAAGTGGCAGAACACTAAGGCTACTAAAATGTTTCAAATTTTTATTCTTTAAATAATTTTTAAAGCTTAGTATTAAATTAATAGATTATAAAAAAAATAGCTAAGCCAATACTAACTAATTATCTCTGTGATTTCATCTTTTTCCAACATTAGAACTTACATAAAAATTTAATAAAATTGCAGCAATTATTCATTTAAATTTTTAAATAATAAAAAACACTAAATAAAAATTAGAATCAATGATAAATAAAGCAAAACTAGCCCTGTTTCATGTGTTAAAATGCGATTTTGATTATTTCCGTTAGGGAAGTGGTTGATAGCGAAATAGGGTGAGGTTGAAAATCTGATATTTTCCCTTGTATTATCTAATTACTGTGGTTTTGTAGTGTCCTGATTATAATATTTATATATAAAAAACAGATTTCAAATATCTACAACGGTTGTGTCACAGTATTTTATTTTGTATTCCATGTTTTGATGGGTGGACGAGTGTAGACTGATCTCTTAATATGGTAAATATAAAGTCTCACCAATATAATCCGTTAGTTCCGTATCCTTATAGACCTAAACGAATTAAAAATCCTAAGTATTTTTAATTTTGTGCACATTCTTACTACCCCTAAGCATGTAATGTGTATTTAATGGGAAAGTATGATAGACTACCTTGTACAATCAAATTCAATGAATTTAACTCAATTAATTACGATCAACATTTTAAAAGTTCAATTTTGGTTTTTGGTTCAGAGATAAAATAACGATAGCCTTTGTAACAAAGCTGTCCAACATTTTTTAATCAAGGTAGATAAATGAAAATACGATATGTTTGGAGAATTGTGAAAATTCCTGTTACTATCCTTGATGACTCATTTCGATTCACATGTCATTATTAATATTTTTTTCTATCTGTGATCGATCCTCCGATTCTATCCGTAACAACAGTCATTAGAAAGTTGTAGTTGACCCAATATCTACGGACTATTATAAACTTCAGACTTGTGGATTGGAGCTCGGTGGATAGAGGAATCCGTCTCAACAAAGTTAATATTTTATGGACTACACTCCTTACGAATATAGATTAGAGGGCTCAAGATGTGTCCTATATATTGGTAATATTAGAAAAGTTTGTTTTATGTAAGCGATATGGCTTTCCAGAGAGGTTTATGGTTTGCTTACAAATAATATTTTTAAAATGTGCCAAAGAAACTGCAATATATCATAAAGAAAACTAAGTTACAACTTGGAAAAGAAAGATTAAAATATTAGTATTTAATAACAAACTTTTCATCATTATCTTCAGTTGGGCTGATAATCTAAAAATCTAATGGTGGAAATTATATTTTTAAACTGGTAGTAAATTTGATTAAGTAACTAACTTTATAGGTTAAGTTTATTTCCCCTTAAGGCTCACTCAAAGCTCGCGGTAGTTTTGGGAGAGCGCTACTATCGTTTTATTTTCCACTAGGTCCAGAGTCCTGTCACATGCAGCTGTGAACCTGCTTATGCGAAGTATGAGTTGTGTGACTGCAGGAACCGCCCAAACTTGTCTCTGGTGATATCTTCATCACAAGTGAAGATCGTCACGTGCACTTTTGACCGTTTTCCTTCATCCCTTTCTACTATTATCCTCAAGGGCATGGCAAAGGGAGAGAAGAGCCACCTGCCCTCTATTTCTCACCTCCCTTAACACCCTTTCTATTAAAAATAACATTTTAACGTAAATAAGTTCTCAAATTATAACATTTCTGTATATGTTGTATTTATAAAGTACGTTTATGCTTTTAGATAATTATTTACTCATATAATTTAATACTTGAATAATTGATAAATATAATAAAACGAGAATTAGAATGTTAGAAATTAGACTGAAAATTAGATGTTGACAACATCCACATTATGGATTAAATAGCCAAGCCATTAAATTTGTTGGTTACGGTTATAACCACATCTAAGAATTGTATTCTTTGAATTGAAAAATGATACCTGGACATGGTAATCGAACCCGGTACCTTTGGCATGGCACGTCAATGCCCTATCACTGAGCTTTACAGGAATCGTTCCGTGCACAGGGCCATTCTTCACTCATATTTTACGACAGAGTCTGTGATTGATGTGTGGAAAACGTCAGCTACAAATGGTTGATCAATTAAGATCACGAGCTATCAGATAACGAAGCCACTTTCAACTACGTAGGGCCTTATGCTGCTAATAATACGCGCATATGAATATGGATAAAACAACTTGGATATTTAATCCATCACAATATGCGCATTCGGACAGTTGTCATTATACTACTGGCAGCTCAAAGCCCTCTTGAGTCATAGATGGCTGGGTTATCTGATAGCTCGGGTGATCTTAATTGACCACTCGTTGTAACTGATGATTTCTGCATATCCATTGCAGACTTTGCCTTAAAATATGAGTGAAGAATGGCTCTGGTTACGAGACGATTCCTGGATAGCTCAGTAGTTAGAACATTGGTGCACTTAGACAAAGCTCCTGGGTTCGACTACTTTGTTCAAGTGTTATTTTTAAATTCAAGCACATTGTTACACCTTATAAATAAGATTTATTATAATTAGAATGTAATAAAATGTTAGTTAAAACTTACTTCTTTGTCTTATAGTGGTTGATTCGATGAATGCAATATAATAATAATTTTTAAGTACTTAGTTAAACAACTTAATTTATAAAAATAGGGTAGCCATTATATATTAGCTAAGACATCCATGCTAAGTTAAACTTACGTTCGGCTAAAGCATAACTCTTTTAACATACTCGTTTTTAGTGGATCATACATTTTATATATTTTTTTCTTAAGAAAAATAAAGATAGCAAGCTTTTTTTTAGGTAATGTTTGACAATCATTTTAGAAAATAAAAAGATATACCTATTTTGTGGTCAAAATTGAGAATATTTTAATATATTTATAACTCTTTTATAGATATTGATGGTAATACAATTTACGTATATATATATGTGTGTGTGTGTGTGTGTGTGTGTGTATGTAAAGTTACGTGATAAGCAGCTAACACTTTTGATATATATTATCATCAATATCTATAAAAGAGTTATAAATATATTAAAATATTCTAAATGTTGACCACAAAATAGGTATATATATATATGATATATATATATATATATATATNTAAAAGAGTTATAAATATATTAAAATATTCTCAATGTTGACCACAAAATAGGTATATATATATATGGTATATATATATATATATATGTATATTTAAAAGTAGCTCTGATAGATTTTCTAGCTTGCATATTATTAGGTTATTCCTATGAAAATTGTAGTTTTCTTCGTGACATGAAAGCTCATTTGCGATATTCTTTATAGAATTAAAATGTTTCTTTTCTTTTCAAGACTCTTTTTTATCTGTCTACTTTGTAAAAACTCACAATCCCTCACTGCATCCTCTAAGTATGAAATTATTTATTTTATTTTATTTTACAAGAATAAAAAATTGTGATGAAAAATAAACCTATAAGCTAAACTCGACATTGACAGCTTCTCACTTCAATAGCCTATAAAGCTGATGGATACTTTTCCTAACGTGGATGTAAAGAATTCTGTCGAGCCTTATAACACAATACTTTGCAGTGTTAAGTCGTACATTTACCGTAAGGAATATATTATTAAAACTAATAACCCTTCAGTTCCTAAAATGGTTAGAATACTACTCAGTTTTGTAACTGGACCACCATTGCCGAATATTCTAAATACCCAAATTTGAACTATTTCCGTCTGTTTTAATTGGTAAGGAATTATTGTGTTTGGCAGCTGTACCTCTATGCAATTAGCATGGTTTACAAATACACATATTTTTTTTCAAATTTATTATATAAAGGCCACGTTTTTTTAACAGAATTCAACACACTAAAAAAATGTTGCTCGTAACACAAATTTATTTCCATGCAACAGATGTAGGCCCAGGTTTTGTAGTTTATTTGATTTTTTTGTTTAATTTTCTGTTTTGGATTATCAGATATTTTTTTGTTGATACCAATTTTTGCCAAATATTATAGGTCTACATATACATTATATGTCATATTTAGTATAAATATTATCTTATTATTCATTAATTGTTCATGTTTTATATGTATTATATAGTGTATTGTCTTTGTTTTAAGTTTTCTTTAGTCAACTCTATGATTATTGATTGTTGACATCATATTTTCTTGTTTTTCACAAAACATTCGTATTTCTACCCTTCAGAGCTATCCACACTAACCACACTAGTGGGATGTCAAAATTTAAATGGAGAGAGGATGAAAAATTATTTAAGAACAACCAACATAAGAACACATTTTCAGGATTTTGACTTTAACATCCCCACCACTGGTAAACGCAACTAGACATGCTTGATGTTTAGTCTCCTAGACACTGTTTACTTTAAGTTTAAATATATATTTTACATGTATTATTTAAATATTAATGTAGAGATATATTTGTTAAAACTAGTATATTTACCCCCACATCCAACTCCAAACTAACCCCTTCACCCTTCCTATTATCTAGCCACTGCTTCCACTTCACTCAAGGATCCACAACCACAGCTTTTAATGTTTATATCTATTTATAATGATCTATTGTATCATTCCTTTATTTACTATTTCAGATATCAGCACTGTTTTTCATCCCTAAGTCAATATTTCTGCATTTTGTTTGGGTTAAAAGATTGTTTCTAGGGGTAGTTATAATTGAGGTTAAAAGCATTCAGCTGCCCCCAACCAAATGCTACTGCCTCAACCATCTGTTCCACCTTTCATCTAGACGACCGCTACTCATCACTTTCCTCCTGGGAATGTTATAATTATTTAACACCCCTTATATTCCAGCGCCTAAAATGGTGAAGAGAAGCCGATCCAAGGAAATATTAGCATATTATATCGTCTCCTTTTTCTGCCAGTTCCACATCACACTCTCCTCGATCAATTTCATCCTTTGTCACTGATTCTAGTCTCTCCCTCTTCCGTTGGTTCGATGTAGTTAGCTTTCTTTTTCTCCTCTCTATCCTGACGTGACATCCGGTAAAGGGGAGCTAGAGCGCCAAGCTCAAAAATCGAAAACGTGAGGTGAGAGGATAATGTAGTCCAACTTGTTTGGTTCTTGAATAGCTGGGCTGGAATCTTGTGGTATAGGCCTACTATTTTTATACTAACTTTAAACTCTAATATTACTATTGTAATGTTTTTTAATAGAATCACTGAAAATATACACCACATAGCTTACGCTTAGCGATGGTTTATAAAAAAAACGTTTAAATAAAGGGGCATCCTCAACTTATTCCAACCATATCAGCATTTAAGGGGTACATACATTTAACTCTTGTTTTTGATCATTTATTTAAATTGATATCCATTTAACCAGTTGGTAATGTCTCGAAATGTATTGTGTACGGTATAAATTATGTCAGTTATGGCTACATAACTGATTTAGACACCGGTGATTGGCTGCCAAAATTGATTTAAAGAGAAAAAGGTAACTGGTTAAGCTATTAGTTTCACGTTGTAAGCAATTAGTTAAGTAATTTTAATTTTTTAAAGAATTAATAGAAGATGATAATAAAAATATACAATACATACATCAAATTCTTTCAATAAACAAATAAAAATAAACCATCAATACAATATAATACATACATACATATATAGCATACAAACCATAATACTTATATTCATCCATACATTGTATTTACTTTATATACTGTCTGTAATAGTGTATGCATTTTAATATATACATTGTATATGTTGTATTTTATTTATTGTAATTATGTTATAAATTAATATTATATATGATTGTATGCCTTGCATGGATGGATGGTTGGAAGAGTGAATGGAAAAATGATGGTTTTTAAGCTAGCTTATATATGTATGTATGTATGATGCTTTGTATGATATATATTTATGTATGATGATATGTGTGTATTATATTTTATTGATGGTCTATATTTTATATATTGCATTATAGGTATTTGATGTATGTACTGTACGTTCGTATTGTATTCTTGTATGTATTGTATGCATGCATGACATTATATATATATATATATACTGTATGTATTGTGTGTGGTATGTATTGTATTTACGTTACTGTGGGCGGGGTGTGAGGGATGGTACGCCATAGTGTTAGGTGGTAGGAGGGCTTTGGATGAGATGAAGGGGTGACAGGGTGGTTGATAAGGGTTCATAGGGGAATGGAGAAAGGAATTCACCGGTATTGGTCACGAGAATGGCAGCCCGGACTCTGGGAATTATCGGTTAGGGGTTTGATAAGGAAAGCCTTTGAGCAGTAGTTTGGACGCAATGCTTTGGTGAAGTGCAAAAGCATACGCCTGGAAAGATAAAAAATAAACCTTACATCTTGGTTTTATAAGTGAGAATTGGTAGTTGAGGAAGGTATCGATGTGTGTTCTGGGTGTGGTGGGGTGATTCACTGAGTTTCATCTCCTACACCATAGGAGGGTCTTATTACAATATTCTCAAGTAAGAGAGGTTTTTCAGCAGAGATGAAGAGTGAAATGTATTCTAAGGATGATAATTGTAAGACGTTATGGACTTGAAGGCTAGAATGATGTTAATACATACTTCTGGACGAAGAGAGGGTAGATAAGAAGACTGAAAAGGAGCCTATTTTGAAACAGACGCTGCTGTAGACGCTGATGCTGCTCATCTCTATCAGGATACGAACCTATGTTGTAGTGCCAGTCCTGAAGTTCTCCATTTGTGAATGTGTCAAGTCCAGAGGCTGAGGCTATGTTAATGTTGGGTTGGGCTAGATTAGAGGATCATTGGCTGCAAAGCTTATGAAGGGTGTGGGGATCCGCCATATTGCACCCGGTCATTAGCGGTACGGCTTAGGATGGAGGTTAAGGATTGGGTGATAAGCCATCTTGAATCCGGGTCAGGACCTGTATACCTGTCGGGACATGTTGGAACATGCCGGAACATGTCATAACATCTAGGAACATGTCAGAACACGCACGAACATTCAAAATGGCCACCAAAATGCAAAATGACCGCCATGGCAACCATATTACTGGTACAGAAGGGTTCCTTCATAGCAACCTCCAATTTTATGTTTGTTTTCTTGTTAACTTAAAGTCCAGTCGGAAAATGTAAAAATGGACAACCTGCTTAAAATTATTGCTTATTGATATTAAGTTCAATTAAAATGGTATTAATCGCTTCTTAATTTTTTACTTGAATTTAAAATGCTCAAGGTATGATAAAAGGGGAGGCGAGAAAAAGCCAGTGTTTTTGCAGTTTTTATGGCAAACAAATTTTTTGGCTAAAATAAATAAAATATTGTTAAGTACAAATATAAAAACTTAATTTTCTTCAAATGGCAACCTCATAATTTCTTGAATATCTGTCAAGAGTGTTATGGAATTCACTGACAACTTGATGATCTGGTGGTCTAGGGGTACGGTGTCAGACTTCTGTGCTGGGGGTCCAGGGTTCAATCCTCGGTCCCGGCACAGATTTATCTGATTGCCAAACCCTTCCT
>CABFWB010002326.1:9460-30774 GCA_902151455.1 Timema bartmani
CCCCCCCCCCCAGCTCCTAATACTGAAAATAGTTTCTAAATAATATGAAGTAGACCACAAATACACAATATTGAGAAGTGAGGATGCATCGAATACATAAAAATACATTTAAAGAATTGGCTTTTATGACTTGATATTCAAAAGATAGCATACATATTACACCCTATATGCCCATTAAAAGTTCCCCTGAAATTCTCAATTGAAATATATATCTTAAATAAATTGTACGCAAAGCCATATTAAGATTAAATATTAATTAATACTGCCTTATTTGCTGTTTTCCTTCGAACATTTTAATCTTTTTGAAATTTATAAAATTCTACGCAAACTTATGAGTAGAATATTGTCAAAATCGTTCTAAGAGTTCAACATTAATTGCATTTTTTAACGTGCTTTAAATTTACTCCAGCTGTTATTCCTAAACTAGATAGTAGGCCCTAGTGTATAAATTTGACACACTTGAGTGATTTTTACTATGAATACCTTTTATGAACTAAAAAAAAAAAATTACAGAAATTACTTTATAGAATATAGCAGATTTTGACGCGATGTCATGGGATTTTAAAAGCCTTATCTTTCCCTGTGGCACAATTATTTCTTGTCTTTATTAAAATTTGGAGACACCGTTTATACTTTACAAGATAGCAGGTACCTTTTTTTTATGAAGAGTTATAAGGGCAGTGACTGATGAAAGCTTGACAAACAATGTAGGGCTATTAGATAATTTTCTAGTCAAGTAAAAAAAAAAGGGCCTTCTAAATTTGAGATACTTGAAAGTGATACTTAGTTTTTATGTTAAGCTTATTCTTAAAATTAAGTATAAATGTGTGTTTGTCTCCTCCACTCCCCTTAATTTTTGACGCTCACCAAAAAATTAGAACTCAAGTTATAGTAACTGGAGGCGTCAATATTATAATGTTCAAGTTTTTTAAGTTCATATATTGAACATATCTTAGCGATAAGCAAAGTCTTGAGTAAGTTCGGTTTTGTTAATCTTTTTTTTTTAGACCTTTCAATAAACCACATGAGCAAAAATTAAATAAGAAATAAAAATAGGTAAATTCTAAACTTATTGATGAGGGCCGATTTAAAAGCTGAGAACAAAATTTAAATAACGTTAGAATAAAAAGCTTTTACTAACTAGAAAGCCTAGACCAAATGCAAGTTCTAAACACGCTTTACTGCACTTGATTATAGCATTTAAGTTTAGTTTTACAGGATTTGTTTTATTAATCCGCATAGTATTGTGTTAGGGTACTGGTGAAAGCAAAGGGTAATTAGAAGTAGGCCTATGTCAAAATGACATTTAAATCATTAAATAGGGCCTATATTTAAAGTTGTTGTCGATAAAACTTTGCAGAACGATGTCAAAGTGCAAACGCAACTAAATTATATAAAAACGCAATGGCTCTTTCGTGTTAATCCAACGATAAACTAGTACTGTTTAACAGGCAGCGACTGTACACCGATTCCCTAACGGCGCCTTCCGCATTTGAGAGAGCTTCAATAATAAGTTTTCACCGACCATACGAACTAAAAGTCAACAATGTCGTGACAAATCTGAAAGCCACATCATTCAAAATAACTATCAATATCTCGATTCCAGATTATAAAACTAACATCTAAAAACATGGAACGTTGGAAATAAAACTTTTGTCAAACGAATATACGTACTTAAATATGGTGATAGTGATATAAATGTTTTATAACTGAGAAGAAACATAAAAACAATATTTTATGCATGCTTTTGATTAAGTAACAGGAGAATCTGAGGAAACAACAATTATTAATAAACATATTCATAATAAACAAATTTGTTTGTATTGGAATGGACTCACGCCCTCCTCCGGCGATGGACACGTCTATGATGAAGAGGTACGAGGTTCGAACCCAAGGCGATGCGTGCTAGAAGGAACTGAACACTGTAAACACTTGTGGCACCTTGCGAACACATCCACAATTAAAACACCATCAAGAACACCTAAACACCATCAACATCACTGGGGCGAAGTCGGAAAAGATTTAATTATTTCTCCTTTGCAATGAGCACTTTTTTAATTTTTTGACTGACAAAAAACATACCGTTTAAAATGTTCTCGGATGCGATCTTCGCGGATGTTCTCCGGCAAATTTCCGACCCAAAGATGACGAGTCTCTCTAACCATCTTGCTCTGAACTCTTCATGAGGGAGACCGCTTTACGTAGCTTCCATAGATAAAAATACGTACGAACACATCATAATTCCCGCACAACTCATTACTTTACTGCTTCAATACGCCACTACTCTACAGCGAGTGACGTCACGCTGGCGGGAGCACAACCAAAATCCTGCTAGGCTCGCTGACTGCGCACGCTCGCTGCAATGGCGGGATCGACGAGCCTGGGAGCGAGCTATCGTCCAAGGGACGGGCGAGTTCACTTGTGCTGGATTCAAGTGGAGGGGAGAAGGGTAGAGAGAGGGGTTTGCCAACGGGTCGAAACAAGCCACGCAGCCACTCTTGAAGCCTTGACGGACGAAAACGTTCGAAAATGCTGGGAGTAGCTCTGGGGGAGTAAATGCGTGTTTTCTTTTCATTTCAAGTAGAACCAGGTACCTGCCGGTGGATTTAGCTGAGAGAACAAGTGCAAGTATTGAAAACATAACAAAGATCTAGGTTAGGCCGAAAATGCTATATATCGTACATACACACGCTTAGCGGAAATTGAAAATTTTTAGCCTATTCAAAAATATCCACACTACTTTACAATAACAAATCTGTGAATTTGATTACTATCAATAATTAAAAAATCATGATGTATTTCTGTTCTTTAGGTACAAAGAGCTCTCGTATCTTTTAAATCGTATACTAATAAGTGCATTTGAGACGAATAATAAGTTATAGTTTTTCCTAAAGTACAAGAATCGTTTGTAATTTGAATAAGATTGCTATCATAAACTACAACTTTAAAATTAATTTAGGGAATTCGCTTCGTTTTTACACAATTCCCCTTCAACAAGTGTATTTTCTCTTTTTTTTTTATAATTACCTACAATTTCAATTTTCTCTTAATTTACGAAACAATTATATTAGGTATGAAACACTTTATTCGGGGGCGGGGAAAATGCTATTTACTTCAATTAATTACACAGTTTAAAAGTTACTCCATTAGAAGTGGTGACAGCAGAATGTTCTTTATTGTAAACCTTGGTTGAAAGTAACTAAATAAATGTCGACCTATTTGGAAATAATGATTTTTACTAATATTTTATCATTGATAATTATTTACAATATGTTGAAATGTTTGTTTCAGCGAATGTTTGCAAAAAAGAACCTGCTAGGTGTCACCACACACCTTACCTATTGTAGGTTTTTTTATTGTTGGATCCTTGTGTTAGTGTCTTATTTATTTATTTATTTATTTACATTAAACTATGCCATATAAATTTGAATCCTTTCGGTAATTATAGCATACGAAAAGATTTGCATAGGACCTGTTTCAAAAGAAGCTTTAATGTTTGCATTGGTGGATTATAATTATACAGAAAAAAATAATCAGGAATTATCCATCTTGTTTGCAAATATATTTAAAAACAAATAGAAATAACGTTTATAAAGCAATCATCGATGTATTAAATTATAATAATACAAAATGATTATTTTATTAAGTGTGGGCAGAAGACAAAATTCGTAAATAGGTGTTTAAATCGCTTATTATTTTATTACCAATTTAAATTATTGTATGTATTATGTCAGGTTTGAATTTTAAATAAGGCTAAATCCATATTTTGTAAATTTATTAGTAATTCAATTGTTAAAAAAAAAGCGTTCATGAGAAATGATAATTCAAATATTTTTTCATTCGATTGAATTATTTACATCAAAAATTTTAAAAATAAGTTCACAAAATTTCGTGCACTACAATGTTTTTCATACCCAAATGAACGTCAAAGCATACACAAATTTAACTGAAATACAATCGCGTTTGGTTTGATATAAGTAATTAAAAATAATATTTATGTGAACAGCATAGCTATTGGTACTCTTGATCAGTAATTTAGTAACTGTTGATCCATAATAAGTTTTGATTTTCTCAGTTGACAAGATATTGTAAATTAAAACTGATATTTCTATTAATTAATTTGTATTTGGCGATATCAATCGTCATTTTGTGACAGCACAAGAAGAGGAGAAGGTTCAGAAAAATACCGCTAGGGAGTATAACTACTTTGATATCACTGCTACATAGTTTAATAATATCACACTAGATAGCACTAACATTTTACGCAAGGTATGTATATTAATGAGTGAATACCCTAAAACTATATTATAAAACAGCCTGGATGGCTTGAAAAATAGTTCGCTGGATTAATAAGTAACTACATTGGCATCTTAACAAAAAATATAAAATAAAACATAAAAAGGCAATTTAGTGTGGTTTTTGAAAGTAATTTAGTAATTTGTTTTTGAAGACAGCCTGTGTGCTGTCATATAGGTCAATAGAATTGTCACTGTTGCTTACTAAATTGTATATACGAGGTATGCGAGACAAAGGCGAGTTGTGCTTGCGATTAGTAGATTTTCCATCAAAGAAGAATTTATTAGTGTTTCTTGTCAAGAGTTTAATGTGTTCCAGTAGGTCATCACAGTCTATTTGTCGATTTATAAGTTTGTGAAGAAAGTTCATATTAGAATATGTTCGCCGGTTTTAAGATTTAACAAAGAAATAAAATTTGGATTATTATAGGAAAACGATTTAATAAACTTGTATTGTACTTTTTATAGTCTAGAGACCAAATAATAGAACCATATTCCAAGTTTCTTTGAATTAGAGAAGAATTAGAGAATAATAGAGGGAAAGTTTTGCTTTAGTCTTAGTAAAGTCTTTTATGTTTCTTTTAACGAACCCAAATAATTTAAATGATTTTGTAACAGTCATATTTATATGTGTAGAGAAAGTTAGTTTAGAGTCTATAGTAATACCTAAATCTTTAATAGTAAATAGTGGTCAGATAAGATTTAGTCAAATAATATAGCACTCTGTTTCTTTTAAAAAAAAATCATTTTTACACACTTTTTCAAGTTAAAGGCGAGATCGTTAATTTTACAGCATTCACAATCAAAGAAAAAATATGCTAGGTATGACAATGCCAACAATGAGACTATTGTCAAAGGACAGAAAAAATGTGAAGTAGAAATATTTTTTGTGAAACTTGATAAGTCATACAGTGGACTTAATAATCGCCTAAAGTCTTACAAAAAATTTCAATCACAATTTCAATTTCTAGTACCTAGATCGCAAAACATAAATACTATAAACAAAATTTTGCCTAATAACGGTTTAATATTATACATTAGGGATCTTGATGAATCTTAAAAACTCGAAATGTCGCAGTTCTATGACTTTATCAAGAGTGTTGATGTAGTTAGTTGCCAAGACATTACTAAATATATACTCTATATGATATTAATTTGATTGATGTTTTTCCAAATGAAATTACTGCTTTTAAATTGTATTTGGTAATTACTCTAACCAACTATGAAGCAGAGTGCTCTTTTCAAAACTTACCTTGATTAAAAATAAATTATGGCAACAAAGTTTAACCAAGACTTAACGGTCTTGCTATTATATCATTAGAACATGTAATTACACGACAGTTGTCATTTGAAGATGTTGTGCAAAACATTCGCAAATATTAAGGCAACGAAAAAGACATTTCTAATGGTAGCCTATGTTTACTTTTGCGCATTTTTGTTTGATTGTAACTATGATATTGATTTATAGTCTGTGTTTTGCTAAGATTAAAAATTTAAAACATAGATATCAAAATATGATATTCCAATGCTTCTTTTTATTTACACTTTAACTGAGTTTTCTATACAGCTTTGGGCATCTTACGTGGCATAAGTAAATAGGGCCTCAAATTTTTCAATAGTCCCAGGACCCCCTAACGACCTTAATCCGGCACTTTTAATATATAAAGCATAAGAGTTAGGCTGGGCCTTTATTTATACATATCTAAAAGCACAGGAATTTGGCTTGAAGATAATTTAATATTTAGTATAGTTTAATACATTTTGGCTGTACCAGAAAAACTTGACTTTCTAGTAAACTTTTTTTTTTTACTGTTTATCTTTGGCCTAATTGAAAATGTAAATTCGTGTTATCGGTGAACGATTTGGAAGATACAGTCTACGAATAGTTGGAGCAATATTATTTATATGACCTTCATAGAGAAAAGAAAGTCAAATTAAATAACTTTATTGTGTGTTGATCTCTAATAAAGTGTTGTCAAATTATTACTGTTGTTTTCACATGTATCGAGTTGTCCGTTTTAAATTTTAGAGGTCCCGATATGTGGTTATGTTTACTTTCGACCGAGCTAGGATATAATATGAATCTAATTCCACCTATATTGACTTGATAGAAGGTCATTGCTTGGAAATCTCATCTATATAGGCCATTGGTCTCTATACTATACTCGATGTACATAAACATACCCCTTGCAACGGACCAAATCGTGACGTTAAAGTTTGTTGTTCGCTTGCTAGCGAGGGAACAGATTTAATGGCTTCTCTCAACGTTTTTATACAAAAATTTAATGTTCGATAACTATAGTGAAATAAGGTAACTTAAGACTTAGGGCCAGTTTCATAGTCAGATTTAGTACGCCTCAAGTGCGGCGCTATACTAAATACAAGACGTCACCTACCTGAAATTGAATGGAATGGGCCAGTCTCATATGCGAAACTGGCCCATTCCATTTTGTTCTAGGTAGGTGACGTCTTGTGTTTAGTATCGACTCGCACTTTAGGCTCACTAAATCTGATTATGAAACTGGCCCTTAATTACATATGTTTGAATAACAAACTTTTGTAGTAGTTTTAAATTCAAACTATCTTTTAGGTTAGGCTTGTAGGAAGTACTGCTGTATTACAATATATTTAAAGTTGGATCTCAGCTTATATATTGCTTTCAGAAACCATATTATATTTAATGTTCGATAACCGATAACTATAATGAAATAAGGTCACTAAAAACCTGTTTACTTTTGTTTGAAGGACAAACTTTGTGAAGAAGTCTTACTTTCAAACAATTATATTTTAGTAAATAGGTTTGTAGGATGTATTACTATATTTACCTACCTCGACTTTTTTTTAAAAAGAAACACGTCATGAATGTTTAGCTTTGTTATGATCTTCAAACCTTTTGTTAACACGTTTATTTCGTTTAGCTAACCATACATTGATATATATCATAATTATATTAATTAAAATTAGCGAACGATGTAGAAATGCCACATTGCCTTGTATGTGTCTAAGAGAGAAATAGATACCCGAAGGTTTCTTTCTCTCTTACACAATGGTGTGCAGACGAAATCTCGAAAATCTTAGCCGCTGATGTCCATCCAGTCATTTTAAAGAAAACAAATGCATTGATTTATATACAGTGATCTCTATACTATACTGGATGGACATAAACACACTCCTTGCAACGGACCAAATCGTGACTCTAAAGTTTGTCGTCTGCTTGCTAGCGAGGGGACAGATGTAATGGGGTTTTTCAACGTTCTTACAAAATAACGTGTGTCTGATGAATAAAAGTATATATTTAAAAAAATTTAAGTATTATACCCCACTTGACTGAAGAAACATTTATATTAAAGGATATACAATTTATATTTAAAGGTAATATTGTACCAATATGAATAATATCTTTGATATATTAAAATATGTAGCTTAGGCCCATGATGTTTACATTCTGCCAAGACTACAATATATTTAAAATTGGTTATTAACTTATACAATGGTTTCAGAAACAATATTATATTTAAAGTTCAATAACTAAAATGAAAAATGGTAGCTTAAAACTTAATTACATGTGTTTGAATAAGTGAGTTTGTGTAGTAGTTTTATATTCAAATTATCATTCAGCTTATAGGCTTCTATAAAGTATTACTAAAAATATATATTTAAAGTTGGCTCTTAGCTTGTATATATTGCATTTAGAAACCATATTATATTTTATGTTCGTTAACTATAAAGAAATAAGGTAGCTTAAGACTTAATTACACGTGTTTGAAAAACAAACTTTGTGTATTAGTTTTACATTCAAACTATCATTTAGTTTATAAGGTTTTTAGGAAGTTACAATATGTATGTTACAATATATTATTTAAAGCTATATCTCTCAGCTTGTATATTGCTTTCAGAAACCATATTATATTTAATGTTTGATAACTATAATGAAAAAAGGTTGCTAAAAACCTGATTACTTTTGTTCGAATGACAAACTTTGTGTAGAAGTCCTACGTTCAAACAATCATTTAGCTTATAGGTTTGTAGGACGTGTTAATATTTTAGCCTAAATCAACTTATTTAAAGAAACAAGTCGTGAATGTTGTACTTAGATTTGCTCTTCAAACCTTTTACTAACCCATTTATTTCGTTTAGATAATCATACATTGATATATCTCATATATTCATAAAAATTAGCTAATTATGTTGAAATACCACATTGCCTTGCATGTGTGTATGAGAGAAAGAGATAACCGAAGGATTCCTTCTCTCTTACACAATGGTGTGCAGACGACAGCTCGAAAATTTTAACCGCATTTGTCCATACAGTTAAATTATAGATATCAATGTTTATATATTTGATGTTATTTATTGCGCATATCGGAAATGCTGGAATTAACATACATGTATCTTTGATGTCATTTACCGCTCCTAACGGTAATTCTGAAACTAAATCTATTTATTATATTTCTCCAAATTTATATTTATCATTTTGTAAGGTTGCATTGAAATTCATTCATTCTTAAATACATTTTTAGAACGTTTAAACTGCAAGACTAACAAGTAACACCGGTAGAAATATACATTAACGTTAGCCTTACCAAAGCTTCATCTCACTTTAAACTCAATTGTATCGCTAATTTGATTTAAGAAATTCAAGCAGGGAAAGGATGACATCAATACGACCAATCAGCAATTAGTGCTTGAGAACTGACAGAAAAGCTCCCCATACACAATAAACTAACCGTTTCTAGACACCTCAGGGAAGCTTAATAATATTACATGATTATTTGGTTCTAATTTCGATCATACGAATATTTAGTTTCAATTTCGACCATAGATCACATATATATGTGTTAACGGCAGTGTGTATAATCCAGGCATTCTATAAAATGCCTAGACTTTATATATAATTCCTAAGTGGTTTTAGCAAAGTATGTAATGAATTAGTTTTACTGTTGTACCGTATTTCATACTTTTCGTATGAAATTTATAGAATAACCAGTCATGTATTACCGAGAACAATATCTAACCTAACCACCCTATTCTTAAATAACGTAACCTGACCAACTTAAAACCTAGGAATTAGGTGAACCTGCAAGAAAACGGCGCAAGACTTACATAAAACTGGATAAAAGAATTTATCACATATTCAAGGACTACAAAAAGACAAAGGACTTGAAAATAAGTATTAAATACATCAGCAAAACTCGTTTTTCATACCTTGCCAAAACCACTATGGCTGTATCCGAATAGTCAAGTACATTTGACTTAATGCAGACTTGATAAATTTACACTTTACACTCACTTAAGATCGAGGACTGCAACAGACTTTTCGAACGGCAAACTACCCTTTACACGCCCTTGAGTCCGCAGTGCTGCTTCCTACCCGTGATCTTAGAAACGATTTTAAACGCTATCTATCAACATGGAATGAAAACGAATACAACGTTTTAATATCCACCCCAGAGTCAAAGATATACGGGTCTGTCTACTCTTGAGTTTCAGTGATCAAACATTGAAGCCAAATGGCGTTAGTGTCGTTGCGGAAAAGCGCGCGCGCAATTTAAATTTTGAAGAGAAGTTTGAACCTACAAGTTTACATTTTACTGTTAGACAGTAATTATCTTATCCCGAATGTGATAACTAGTGAATAAAAGGAATATCCCATATTAAATGATAACATAAAAATTACAATTAATCATTTTCTCATCGATTTAAGATAATTTAAATTTGAAATACTGTATTATAAATCACATGGTAATTATTTGTTTGGTCAAATTTGATCATATAAACATGGCTATAAATTATTATTTTAAAAATATATTGATGTATGAAGGGACTAAGGCATCAATCAATATTACCATCTAGCTCATAGCATCTGAGGGGATTTTTGATTAAATCCTGATGATTAGCATTTAGGGTAATTTGTCTGAATACGAAAATTATAATATTTCCCTCAGTAAAAGGATAAGGCAGAATGCAAGAATGAAATAAAACGTGAAAAGTGAATGAGAATTGTGATTTTTGAGTGCATTTAAAAAATATTAATTCACTATCTAAAGTGTGAGTGGTACTAGTTAGCTATGGAGGGTACGTTCATGCAGAAGGCTCAATACCACTCACCTTCCACTTTTACTCATTTAATTCCTGAATACAGTCTATAAAGTTTCAATATCGTTTGATTATTTAAAGAGTGAGATTTAAACATAGTACTTTGGTACTTCCGTCTTTATAATGGTCCCAGGTTTGTTTCCCGCCTTCAAGTAGACATTTTTCAAATACTATATTTGACTTAAGTGCCAAGACAATTATTGATAGTACCTATCATCCCTAAATATTATTTAATTAAATTACAGTAGTAATATTACTTGCAGCAACACAACGATTGTTACTACCAAGCTGTAGTACAGTCACATTAAGAGAGTTTAAGACGTCATGATGTGAGCAGTTTCAGTCCTCTATGAATAATTTAATACTTTTGTGGCAAGTGCCATTAAAAAAACTAAACAAATAGTGTTACTTTTTTAATGTGATATTGTCAAATACTTTCGCATGCAAATAATATAATTTTTAGTTTCTATCGATTCTCCATATCTTTGTGAGTGAATTGATACAAAAAACTATCAAATTTTTAATAATTATCAAAACTAAGTGAAATATTTGTGGGTGACTTTTTGAGCATCGTCCCCTTCTTACTTAACCTTTCTAACCTTTCATGTGTAAATAAATATCCTTCGTCTGGATTTTGATTCTAGTGAGATGTCTGAATATTACAAAATCAAATCATATTAAATAGGCCTAGATATGATTATTGTATCATTTGATTCGCCGTTTATTTGCAAGTATAAATGGTAATAGAAATTTCTTAGTGATTTGCTGTTTTAAGAAAATACAGTGGTTTACTTGTATCAGTTCTAGAGCACTATCCCAAATTTAAAAATACACTTTTTTACTTTGGTATATAAATAATAGCTGAAGTTAGGGCAGTAGAAAAATTACTTTTATAATACTTATAAATAAACATACAAGTAGCCAACGACATAGTAGTGGTGGTAACTGATATCTAGCAGAAGTTTTTTTATTGCAAACATTGATCAACTAATGTGGAAATAATTAAGAGAAAAACTAATCTTAAATTATGAAAGGGAATCATACACTTTCCTTTTGCAAAATTATTTCATCACTATCTGCTACAATCCACTCTCGTAGAATATATTTTGGCCAAAAATGTTTTTCACAAAATTTATCATTAGATTTATTTTTTCTAAAATTCTTTTGACCAGAAATATTTCTTTTATTTTTTCCTCACAATCATGTCACTCGAAATTAAGGGCGTATAAACGTTGACACGTCAGTCTGGAAACTTACATTTATTTTTATTTTTGGCATATGAAGCCATTGTGTAGAAGTAAAATCTTATAAATCTGAACAGCTGTTGTTATAAAAGTCACAACTATCCGCAATGATAACAACGCTTTCTCATATAGTGGCAAATTATACATCTAAAAAGCTTCAAAGTCTGATTAACTTTTACAATGGGTTTTAAGTAGAGTGTCATAGGGGTGAACCATTCCCACTTCTTTTCACTAGACATTTCCAACACAACACAAAAACACTACAACAAAATCAGTAACGGTATAATTAAAATACTTTATCACAGATCACATTACTCTAGCAGACGAAAAATTAAACAGTTGCCAGTCAAACTCCTCATCGACGGCGTGTCAAGTCAAGGGTAACTTGCCGTCACCCTTGGTCACAAGGGCTTGTGCAGGGTGCATCGGCACACTTTGTGGCTATTCAGACGGTTCTACACTTGATCACGTGATTGCCAATGCAACTATCGAGTGAGCGTCAAGGGTCGACGACGCGTGAAGTAGACTATTCGGATACAGCCTATGGTATTATATAAAAAGCCTTGGCATTTTATATAACGCCTGATCTCAGACATTGCCGCTGACATAATTATATAATATATAGGGAAACAAAAAAAAGGATTTTATTAATGCAAAAAATTAATAATAATAATATTAATAATAATAATAATGATAATGATAATAATGATAACGATAATAATAATGATGATGATAGTAATGATAACGATAATGATAATAATAAATAATCAGCATCAACTGTTTCCAGCCTGTGGCCGGGTCAGTTTAGTAAAATACCTTCATCTTCCTATATCCTTCCACCATTTTTCCTCCAAGTTCTTCCATTCTTCTCCTCCAATTTGAACACTTTCTGTTATTTGCTCCTCCCATTTCTTGTTTGACCTCCCTCGCGTTTTTTTCCCTACACATTTTATTTCCAACATTTTCTTTGGCATCCTCTCTTTTTCCATTCTCATCACATGCCCATACCATCTCAGTCTTGCTTCCTCTACTATCTCATGTACTCCCTGTACCACCACTCTTTCCCGGATAACTTCATTCCTAATCTTGTTTCTCCTTGTGACAGCTAACATGCTCCTGAACAACTTCATTCCCATGGCCTCCACTTTCCTAGCCTCTCTTACATTCATTGTCCATGTTTTTGCTGCATTTGTGACAATGGGTAAAAAGTACGCCCGTGGAACACTGTATTACACTTCAAGGGCACTTCTTTTCTCCATAGCAGGTCTCTTACACACCTATAGGATAGAACAACTATCCCTGCTGTCCTCTTCTAATTAAATCTTCTCTACTTTCACCTTTCTCCTCAATCACGCTTCCAAGATATTTTACTTTCTGTACTTTTCTCAGCTCTACTCCATCCTACTCACCTCGGTGGCATAGTTAGATAACGCGCTGACTTCGTGTTGAGCTAGAATGTCGAGGACGGGGAGATTGAGATTCGAACCTCGCTTGGGTGAACTTTTTTTTTTTCCGAAATGATTTTACACTCTCCCTCCCTGGGTTCAGTTCCTCTATATTCAACCTTCCCAATTCCTAATCCATTAGCATAATTAGTACTTAAGCCTACAACCCGAACGTATAGTAAGATGCGGCGTTTAATAATAATAATAATAATAATAATAATAATAATAATAATAATAATAATAATAATAATAATAATAATAATAATAATAATAATAATAATAATAATAATAATAATAATAATAAATAATAAATAATAAATAATAAATAATAAATAATAAATAATAATAATAATACTTCATTCTACCTTATAGCTTTGCTAGGCCTTACCCTCTTCCTTGTCATTACCATTACATCACACTTTTCCATGCTAAATTTCACTCCTCACTCTTTCACTTCCTTGTTCCATTCTTCTAGTTGTTTTTGTACTTCTTCCTTTTCTCCCCACACCATCAAGTCATTAGCAAACATCATGGCTTTAATTCTTCTCTCCCCAAGTTCTCCTGCCACTTTGTTCATGACCATTTCCATTACCATTAACAATATTAATGGTGAAAGGGCACTCCCTGCTTCGCTCCATTTTTTATTTTGAACCACTCTGTCCTTCCACTCTCTGTCTTAACACAACTCCTATTATTCTCATACATGCTTTTCACTCTCATTACAACTCCTCTTTCCACTTCAACCTCCCCCATCGCTTTCAAATTTTTTTTTCTCTCCACGTTATCATATGCCTTCTCCACATCCATAAATACCATCACCAGGTCTTCCCCAAATTCATATTCATCAGCTGTCGTGTAGTAAAGATTAAGTCTATTGTATACCTTTGTTCCCTAAATCCGTGCTGTTCCTTTCATCACCTTCCTTTAATTTTATTTCTTATTCTCTTTTTTAGTATCTTATCATACATTTTATTACAGTGGTACATTAACGTTATCCTCCTATAAGTTGTACACCTCTTCCTGTCTCCTTTCTTGAGAATAGGTATTATAACTCCCCTTTTCCAGTCTTCGTTACATTGTTCTCCTTCCAAACCACTCTCAGCATTCTGCATATATATATATATATATATAAATCATTGTATACCTACTTCAACTGCTGCTCTTATCATTTACACATTCAATTTGTCCACACCTGATACTTTTCATAGTTTCATTTTCTTTAATGTGTCCTCCATCTCTTTCCATGTAAACCTCTTTCCTCCTCTTCTGCTATTTATTCCTGTTCCTCTGTTTCACTCTCATCCCTCTTCTGGGTTGAACATTTTCTCAAAATATCTTATCCATAGTTCTGTTTCTTCCTCTGTCTTCAATGTTCTTCCTTAATCTATAATTCTAACTTGTCTTTTCTCTCTCCTCCCGTTTCTTACTTGGCTAATTAACACCTTCTCACTTCCTTCCACATCCCATTCCATCATTTCTGTCCATTTTAGCATCCAATCCTTCCTGGCTTCCTGTACAACTCGCTTCGCTCTTTTTTTCTTCTCCCTATATTCTTCCTCCGCTTCCCCATTCCTTTTCTTAAAACTCCCCTCATTTTTCTCCTCCACTACTTCCTACACCCTGTCGGTCCTCTAGGGTGTCTCCTTCCACTTCCTCTTATTACTTGTCCTCCCACATACCTCCTCTGTAGCTCCCACCAGACTGTTCTTAAACCTTTCCCATTCAACCTCTACACTTATCTCATCCTTGGCTGTCAAGCTTCTTGCCTTTATTAGGTACAGCTCTCTTTCCCCTTCATTTTTTTAGCCTCAACACCCTTATTTTCCTTTATCGTCTTACTATCTTTCTCCTACATCCCCATCCCTTTATGTCTGCCATCACCAACCTGTGGTCACTATCTGACACACTTGATATTTACAGTATGCCTTTTCATTTCTCCATCCATGATAAAGTAGTCTATCGCAGACATTTACTCCCCATCCCAACAGCTGTATCTAGTGAACCTTATGACTGTCTCTTTCCTTCTTATACCAGCTGTTTGCCCCCTTTCATTTAATTTCTTCCCCAAAACTCCCAACAGCCTTCTACCTTCCTCGTTTCTCTCTCCCCATCCTTCCTTCCTTAACACCTTTTAAAACCCTAGTCTCTGTTTTTCTATTTTTACTTTCAAATCCTCCTTACTATCTTACACATTTTTACCATATGCTTTTCTAGGTCTTCCTCAGTCTTCTACCGTAGTGGTACTAGTATATCACTGTTTGGAAGTTAATATAGTGATCTTATTTAAACATTGCATCTAATAATTTTTTGGGTTATATGCATAATATGTACTAATTACACAAATGTGTTGAGGTTTATGAAAGTTTAATCTATAACAAGTGTGCTCACATTGGTGTGGAAGTATGGTGGAAAACAATTAGGGAAAAACCACATTCATTGCTCTTGAACAGTATTTGAACCCACGTCTCTTTGACACTGACAGTATCTATTGCTATTGTGACACCTCAAACATTAGATCACTGAAGGTGGTTAAAATATAGTGATCTTATTTAAACATTGCATCTAATAATTTTTTGGGTTATATGCATAATATGTACTAATTACACAAATGTGTTAAGGTTGATGAAAGTTTAATCTATAACAAGTGTGCTCACATTGGTGTGGAAGTATGGTGGAAAACAACTAGGGAAAAACCACATTCATTGCTCTTGAACGGTATTTGAACCCACGTCTCTTTGACACTGACAGTATCTATTGCTATTGTGTGACACCTCAAACATTAGACCACTGAAGGTGGTTAAAAGACACCTTTAACAAAGATAAGATAAAATCTTTGATAGCTCAGAATAACAATCTATACTTAGAATTATCGGGGGGTGGGGAGGCATCCTATAGCTGTCATGTTACTGAATTTACACAATCACACAATCAGAATGTCATCTGAAAAGATGCGTATATTTCAATGAAATAGAATCCATAGCTTTCCCCATTTGTATAATTTTTTGAGAGAGGGGATAAAGGGGTTAAGGAAGCTCATTGGATAGTGTCTCAACAAATGACAGTACTTTTTTTTCATAGTCTTAGACCAGCATTTTTCAACCTGTATGTCGCGGCACAACAATATGCCGTTGAAGTTTGGGGGAATATAAAAAAGGTTTTTTTTAGGAGTAAAATTAAATCTTTTTAAATCCTTGATCAACTTTTTTAAGATAACATGATTATTAGAATTTTAGCTAGGTATTGAACTTTTTAACACAATATTTTTATGCATTTTTTAATGATATCTCTCTTTAAAAAACTGATGGTGTGCCTTGACAGTTTTCGTGCTTTAACCAGTGTACTGTGAGTTGAATAAGGTTGAAAATTGTTGTCTTATACACTTCTTGAAGCAAATTTATTTATTTTTAAACATTAAGGTTGTACATGTGTTTACGAGTTATACCAGAGACTAAAAAACTACTAGCCCTGGCAATGGGTCAAAACGTATATTGGTAGTAGATAACTTCTTTGGTGGGTTGTAAAAACCATTTAATTTGTTCAATAAAACTGTTGTCAAGAGTGTGTTGGAAATTTTTCTTTCCTTCAGAGGCAGAGTAGCTACACTTTTGATCATATACACAGAATGAATATTTATATCCCATATATTATGACTTTCAAGAGAGACTAACTTTTATTTTGTGTCTGTATAATTGGTTGAAAAAATAAAACGAACATTTTTGTGTTGAAAGTGATCTGATTTTTAAGGTTGAAAAGGGTTTGGTTTAATTCTTAAATTCACTTTCTGATTACAACAAACATTATATATTTTAACAATAAGGTTGTTCTGATAACAGGTGCAAATGAAATTTACTAAAGTAAGAAGAGACAGTATTAAGTGTGATCCTAGACTTTTTTTTGTCAAGCCAATAACATTATTCTTTCCCAATGGTTATTTTGGTTAAATAAAACATTGATACTGTATAACACTTGTAGATAATTTAATCGATTTTAATAATATTTACATGTGCAATTTACAAACAAGTCGAAGCAACTTTGTAATTGATATTATATTAGTTTAGTATGTCAAAATACATATTTATTAGCACACATGACAAACTACACATTTAAATTCCTTAATATATCATTATGGTATTGAGAACGAGTCACACAGATAAGTTTGTAATTTTTTGGTTTACCACTACCATCTATGCCATTCATGTGCCAGAAAAACAAAACAAAAATGCAAGCCCAACTTTCAAAAATCTCATCTTGCCCATCATAGTTTAACTACTATCATATTTACACATAAAGTAAAGATATTTCTCAAGTGACTATTGCTAACTATATAAGTGCTTAAGGAATGTTAGCTTTGGTACTCAACTTTTTTTTTTAATCGCTGGTAAATGTAAAGATATATTTACACAATCCTCTTGTCGATGTTTGGTTTTTTTTTTATGTTTGAATTTAACATTTATTAACATTACACTTATCAAACTATACATTAAGGGCGGCAAATGAAAAACAAAAATTTTGAAAACATCAATTAAAAAAAACAAGAAAAGTTTCCCCACAAATGTGCTGAGCTTTAGGTACTTTGCTTGTTATTTGTTTTTATACTCAAAATATGTTTTGTTCACTATGAAATTTTTTAATCAGAGAAGGTGAGATGGGTCTAAATTAGAGGTGTACCGATATATACATTTATATTGCGCACCATGTCTATTTCCCACCCACATTACACCCGACAGGGACTTGAACCTTGAACTACCCCTCACAGACAATACAGTTTGTGAGAATGACACCTTAAACCATACAACCATCAATTAGGCTATAGATTTATAGATTCCAAAGAATCAGTCCGCCCATTCAGTGTATCAATGACAAACTAATTTAGGCTTACAGGATGAATAAGAATGAAGAAAATAGGCCAGTTTTCACCGAAAGATGGAAAAAATAATGCACCCAACCAGGGTTTGAGCCAAGTACATCGGCTACTATCAGTGGCTAACCCTGGCTGTCATTGAAACTGGCAAGCCAGAAAAACACAAGTAAGTAAGAAAACAACAAAAAAATACTGGAATATTTGATCATTTGTGACATTTAACTTTAAGTTTTAAATATCTCGGCAGAGAATAGATAAGTGAACTGAAGAACAGCCAACACAGATTTGAAAATCCAGCTTTTTTCACTTCTTTAAACATTGGGTTCTGTAACCACAGCTTTCATTTCCCCATCAAGATCAAATAATCTTGTTTTAAACCCCAATTAAATGACTTATACAAGTAATTTTTTTACAAAAAACGAAATTGTATTCCTTCAAAATGCTCTTAAAGTGTAGGGCTATGGAAAAATGGGGATTACTTCTGGCTGCCTCGAGATATTAGAGTTAAATGATTTAAATTGTGAATAAATAAAATATAAAATAGTTGCATTTAGAAAACTGTAAATTACTTATTTTATTGTGTTCAAGTACTAGTCACTAGAAAATGTTAAGCTTTTGTTCTATTAAGTATAGATATTGGGTTGATTTAATCATCCATTATTACTCTTCTTCTCTTATAAATAATTATAGAAATCTATAGTTTGTTCATTTCCTTTTAAGTGTTTCTACCCCTTTTTTCTGTACCTTCCACAATATATAAAACAAAACATCCATGAAAAACCGAAAAGAGGTTTTCCTAAGGTGCCTCTAAATGGGCTATATTTTATTACAATGTGTTGCTACAATTATGTAGCTGGTATGTGGTGGGCTTTATTGCATCCTTATATTGAAACTTGTGTTGACAGTAATATTGCAGAGCAATACTTAAGGGAAATATTTTCGGCAATGTGCAATTTTAATTGTCCGTTTAAAATCACCTTAAAATATACATAATTGGTAGTAAAAATATCCTTATAGTTACCGGTACACCTCTATTTTGCAATGTGTAACAAAAAGGGCAAATTCCCACAAATACATTGTCGAGCCAAAATATTGTTCAAGCGAACTACCAAAAAACCCTAAATATACAATAAAAATTAAGAGGTCTAGCAAGCATGTTTATCTTAGTGGTACTGGAGTAAAAATTGTTTGGATAGAAACTAAAAAATAAATTTTTAAGGACAAATTTTCACTATCGCAGACAGTTTCGTCAGGTCAAGTGAGTGGACTGATACTCTTGGTCTGACTGCAAGGTCTACTGTAAATAGCTGAATGTTTTTCAGTTATGATTTCACTGTATAGATGACAGCACTTGTGTTAAACAATTTCTACTCCAGTATCACCAAGGTAAGTGTGCCGGCTACCTCTCCTAATTTTAACCATGATTTAGCCTGGTGCACAGACAAGTAAGAAACAGACTCTCAACCTTACAGGGGGTTCGCTGCGCTCCTTTTGCCAGCTTGAGTCCTTCAACACTGGGCTTTGCTAGTGTCATTGCTGAGTGATGATAGGACTAACCGCAGCGATCCTAGTGGTGAAGGACTCAAGCTGCCAAAAGGAGCACAACCATTTTAACCTGGAGGTTTAGTGTCTGGGTATATTATTTGTCTGTGGCCTAGTGTTGCATTTCAAATAGCCAAAATATACCATTGAATTGATGCCAATAATTATACTAATGTTTAAAGAGTAAAATAAATTACAGGTATCTATATTATATTTGCATGTATCAAATCTTTCTTTTCTGGAAACAATATTCTTATAACTTAATATGATTGATTAAATATCAGAGTAATAAATAAAACATACATCACATATTTTATTATAGTGTTCGTTAAAAATATGCAGTGATATGAACATTATTAAGTTTCTAAACATCAAATCTCTTTTCAATGATTTGATTCCAGTACTTAAATAATATAACTTGAGTCCCAAGTTTCAAGCTCTGTAAAGGAAAATTCAAGAAAATTATGTGATAAAGATACACAATCTAATCTTTGGTGTTTATTTATTAGCTATAAAATAATGTAGTGTTAGAGCTTAAAATTTATATATTTTGTACAATACCGATATTTAACTTTCAAATACACTTATTATTGTTGAATTTCACAACTTTCAACTTCAGATTTGGCATTTGTGTGGTAAAATAAAATATAGGTGAAATATTCACAAACTATTGCAGAGAAATACCAATATCAAGTGTAAACTAATAGAAAAACTAGAAATATTTTGGTACACAAAGAAAGTATTGAGAAAAACGACATATTTTAATCATTAGTTTCAATGCCGAAAGAAAGTTGTGTTTTCCGATACAAAAGCATTACTACTAATAGGTTTTTTTAGAGCACACTTATTGATAAGTAGTAACTATAATAAATCATACACAATATTAAACTTAGTTTAAAAATAATATCAAACAATTAAGTTAATTATTATTCATATACATTTATTATAAATAAATTGTAGCCTGTTTGACTACTACAAAAATATTCTTTTTTATACTATAGATTATCACAATTAATATGTTCCAACATTCAAATAATTTGCGGGGAAATAAAAACAAAGATGCAAATGTATATTATTTTATGAAATAATAAACCGAAAATTGTGATGCGCCAATATAAAATAATACAAAAAAAAGCACTAATTACACAAAAAAAAAACAACAACTAAATCACAATGAACAAAATCGCAAATTTAAAAATGTGGCAACATATTTTGCGAACACCTGTCAATTCTGAGAGTGTGATGTCATATTACAACAGAACGACATTCACACAGTTTCAATAGCAAAGTTTCATAGGTTCAGTCTTGTCTTTGAGACGAGATCTTCACTGGTAAATATTATTACAGAAACACTGGTTTTTTTTTTATTTAATGTTTACTGAAAAGTTACAGGGTCCAATCGGGCATACCTTCAGTCTAATGGGGAAGTTTCCCCGCCCTTCTCCTCAACCCCAAGTCCTCCTCTCAACTTATTGCTATATCACACAAGTGACGACGACAAACGAAAATAGCAAAATATATTCTGCAACTCATTCATGTCACATCTGTTCAATGCGGAGTACGGTGAACAAGACGACACATCTTGTGTTCAGATTCTTTAACTTCCCGGGCCCACTTGGTACTTGTGGGGTCGGTTACACAGGTGATCCTTCCCCCCCACTTCCGCCGCTGTACTCTTTCATTAGTTCCCGAAGTCTGAGGATTTCTTTGGAAGCAGAGGCCAGGTCGGATTTCAGCTGTAATTCTTTCTCACGTAATCTCTTGATGTCTTGCTGGCAGGTCTAGAGACAAATAAAATTTCGATAATACTGTAATATTAAAAAAAAAAAAA